>PVIH01013143.1:0-59854 GCA_004025045.1 Sigmodon hispidus
GTTGGTGAAAATCTTTTCCCATTCTGTAGGCTGGCGTTTTGTCCTATTGACAGTGTCCTTGGCTTTGCAGAAGCTTCCCAGCTTCAGGAGATCCCACTTATTCATTGTTGGTCTTAGTGCCTGTGCCACTGGTGTTATATTTAGGAAGTGGCGGCCTGTGCCAATTTGTAGAAGTGTATTTCCCACTTTCTCTTCCATCGAGTTCAAAGTGGTTGGGGTTAAGTTGAGGTCTTTGATCCACTTGGATTTGAGTTTTGTGCAGGGTGACAGGCTCGGATCTATTTGCATTTTCCTACACACTTCCTTCCAGTTATGCCAACACCATTTGTTAAATATACTATCTTTATTACATGCATTTTTATAGGTAAGAATTTTTAATGCTCTTAAATGTGTTTTCTTGCACACATATTTAAAAGGTTTTCCTGAGATTCTCAGAGATAAAGCTGCTAGGCCATAAAACATGCTACTTTCAATTTTATAAAATACACCACTCTTTCCCAAAGTGGATGGACTGATTTACATATCAATGGTAGTTTTTATAAGATTATTATTCCACCAAAATTCTTGTCAACACTTGATATTGTCAGGCTTTAGATTTTCTGACAATATGTGAGTGAGAAATTATGTCTCATTGTTGCTTTCATTTATTTTCCTGTTATTAATAAGAGCCCGAGATTATGCGGTACTTCTTGATGCCATCCATACTCAGAGCAGTAGACATATATGGACTCACCCTCACTACAGTCCTTTCACACCGTGTCTGCTGCTGTTATTCCCAACTTTACATATCATGGGAATAAGATTAAATGATCAGTAACCAGGTCTCATAGGACCTTGCAGGGAGTGGCTCCCAAATATGTACATGCTAGTATCTTGGACCCCTGTCTAGAAGAGTTCTAGTATTCCTGCATGTGTTTATGTCTCATACATAGGGTTAGGTTCTGTGGCATTGTCTACTTTTAATCTCTATTTATTTATAATTTATAATAAGTTTTTGAGTTGTTAGTTTGTCTGTTTTTATTCTTTAAAAAACTATTTTGCTTTGGCAACAATTTTGTTGCAATGATTTTACCTATGCTTTACCAGTCACCCATCCTTACTTAATGGTTTTCATGTTTTATCGAATATCTCTCTGTCTGTCTATCTATCTATCCATCCATCCATCTATTTCAGATAGGGTCTATTGATGTTTTGTAGGCTAGCTTTGAATTCTTGTGGTCAAGAAATTCCCCTGTCTCAGCCTACTGAGTAACTGTGACTATAGTTTGCCTTATATTTTTGTTGAATCTTTATTTTAATTTGTCTCATTACTGAATTATTCTGCCACATTCCACTATACCATTGTACTAGTGACTTCTCCCAGATGATGTCCATCTACCAACTTCTTTTTTTATTTAATTTTATTTAATTAACATTTTTAGCACTTATTTTACATACCAATCACAGTTTCCCTTCCTTTCTCTCTTCCTGTTCCTCACCTGACTCCAAACTACCCCCTCCACATCCACTCCTTCTCCATCTCCGTTTAGAAAGGGGCAGGCCTCCCATGGACTTGAACAAACATGGCACATCAACCCACTTCCCACACCAGGCTTCCCAACCCATTCCCTCAAATTCCCATCCCCATACCCCCTCCACCACCATCAGTTTACCCAGGAGATCTATTTCCTCTTCCCAGAGAAATTCATGCATTTTTCTTCAAGCCATCTTTGTTATCTAGTCTCTCTGGGTTTTGGATTAGAGATTGGTTGTAATAAGTTTTTGGTCAGAACTTACCCCAAGATCTGGGCCAGCTGACCAAATAGACCACCCACAGCTGCTTGGTCTCAAATAATTATATAATGGCTTATATTAATTTTATGTTGAGCAGCCTAGCATAACAAACTCTTAATTCTTAAACTAACACATAATTAGTCAAGTGGCCTATGCTTTTTCTCAGAGCAGCCTCTCAGCTTCTTTCTTCTGTGTTCTGATGGCATCTCTTTTCTGACTCTTCTTTTCAGAGATTTTTTTAGTCTACTCATCTTTTACTTCCTGTTTACCTTCTGGCCAATCAGTGTTTTATTAAACCAGTAAGAGGGATAAATATATACAATGTACCAGGACATAATTCCATAGCAGTTGGTTATCCTATACTTTATTCATAATATCCACTTATGAGTGAGTACATACCATGTTTGTCTTTCTGAGTCAGGGCTACCTCACTCAGAGTGATTTTATATAGTTCCATCCATTTACCTCCAAATTTCATGAGGGTAATTAGTTCTTTTGTTTTTGTTTTTGTTTTTGTTTTTGTTTTGTTCTTTTCCAGCTGGTAATACTCCATTATGTAAAGGTAACAACTTTTCCTTATTCATTCTTTAGTTGAGGGGCGTCTATGATGTTTCCAGGTTCTGGCTATTATAAATAATGTTGTTATGAACATGGGTGAACAACAAGTGTCCTTGTGATATAGTGGAACATTCTTTGGGTATATGCCCGAGATTGATATAGCTGGGTCTTAAGGTACATTGACTTCCATTTTTCTGAGAAACTGCATTATTGATTTCCAAAGTGGTTGTACACATTCACACCATAGTGGAGGAGTGTTCCTCTTGCTCCACATCTTCTCCAACATGAACTGTCATCAGTGTTTTTGATTTTAGACATTCTGACAGGTACAAAATGGTATCTCAGAGTCATTCTGTTTTCCATTTCCCTCATGATTAAGAATGTTGAACAACTGTAATGAGATTATGTTCTGGTACATTGTTAAATATTTGTCCCTTTTAGTGGTTTAATAAGAAGCTAGTTGGACAGAAGGCAGAAGGGAAGTGTGGGTGGGGCAACCAGACTAAGAAAACTCTGGGAACAGGAAGAGCAGAACAGAAATTCCAGCAAAGACACCAGCAGACATACAGGATGAAATACTACTCTAAGAAAAGGTACCAAGCCACATGGTGAAACAGGTTAATAGAAATGGGTTGAGTTAAGATGCAAGAGCTAGCTAGCAATATACTTAAGTCATAGGTCAATCAGCATTAAATTAATACAGTGGGGCTGCAAGTAGGTCAAAACCTCAAGACTAGGCTGGAAAGTCTGGGCCAGAAACTTCATATTAAACATGATGTCCAACATGGGGCACATATACTCACATAAGTCGAGAAAGTTTAAAAAGGGTTCTATAGCACAGAAATGGAGCCAAAAGCAACTTCTGAGTTTTGTGGTGTGGCATGTGGGCTTGATCTACAAAATAGCAGGCTTTTAGAGCGTAGCTTAAGCTGAAACAAGGCTGGTTCCTGAAATCTTATGACAAACTTAAGTTACTGCTCTTACAGGCAAAAGGGAAACAGAATTAAAGAAGGCTTCTTAATAGCAACATTTTCTTGGGAGAGCTATATTTGCTAAAGGTAAGCAGAGGCAAAGCTTTTTAAAGAGTCTTCCAGTGTAAGTGGCAAAACACTTGTGAATCTTTTAAGAAGTCTTGCTGCCAAATACATAAATGGAGTTCACATTTTGTAGACAGCAGTACATTACTTGGTGGTTATATGAACCCTAAAATTTCTCAGAGTGATAATTGTGGCTCCTGTCGGTACCTCTGCTAAAAAGCTAAGCTCTCTATGAAGCTAGACTAGAAGCTGGGTGGAGACAGCTAACCACCCTAACTAAACTCTTAATACTAGTCACACTTTAGCTGATTAAAAGTATGGTCAGAAACAGAAAAAAATAGAGGAAGCTAGATGGAGTCAGCCACCCTAGCTGAGCCTTTAATACTTAACCACAACTTGGCAAATTAAAGGTGTGGTTGGAAACAGAGAAAGATAAGAGATAAGAGATATATAGTAAAGACAGATTAAAAAAAAAAGCCCTCTAAAGGGTTTAGAGTATGTTTAAAAATATATAATATATGTCGGCTTCACAGGGAAAAGAAAAAGGATAGAGAAAATCCTTTAAAAAGAAATAGAGTAAAAAAAAATAATAAACCATGTAAAGATGGAAATTTCAGAGTGTCTGGATACTGTCTTTTATTGCCTTGCCTTTAAGTTTTTTGATTATAATGGAAGTCTGCCCACATTCCCACAAAACAATTCTATAAATGTATTTCTGTCACTTGCGATTCTTTTCTTGAGAATTCCCTGTTTAGATCTCTATCTCATTTTTAAATTGGATTATTTGGTATTTTGATGTATTTTGGAGATCAACCCTTTCTCAGATGTGGGGTTGGTAAAGATCTTATCTCATTCTGTAGGCTTTCATTTTGTCTTATTGACAGTGTTCTTTGCCTTACAGAAGTTTTTGCAGTTTCAGGAGGTCTCATTTATTTATTGTCAATCTCAAGATCTGTGCTACTGGTGTTACATTCAGGAAGAAGTCTCCTGTGCCAATGTGTTCAATGCTACTTTCCAATTTCTCTTCTATCAGGTTCAGTGTAACTGGATTTATGTTGAGGTCCTTGAACCATAATTAGGTGGAAGCTCCACTTCTCTCTTTCCCTAGACCCTGTCCCTTCAAAAAGCCCACCAGACACCTACCACTTCCCTATGAAAGCCTACCAAAAGCCAGCTCCTTCCTGTGGCTGCTCAAGACCAAGCCTTCAGGCTATGTAAGACTCAGTGGCAAGTTTTTGCAATATGACTCTTCCTCTGCCTTTCTTACTGTCTTCCAGGGCTACTTTACTCTGTTCATTAAATTTAGATTTATTAATTCATTTTGATTGGCTTATTACAATAGTGGTGACAGATACCCATTAACTAGGGATTCAAAACTTACCAATTTACTTGGACTTGAGTTTTGTGCAGGGTGATAGATATTTACATTCTTCTACAAGCCAACATATGTCAGCACTATTTGTTAAAGATGCTTTCTTTTTCCATTGTATAATTTTGGCTTTTTTTGATCAAAAATCAGGTATTTATAGGTATGTGGATTTATATCAGGGTCTTTGATTCAATTCTATTGATATAGAAGAGCTAATGCCAATACTCTTCAAATTTTTCCACACAATAGGAACAGATGAAACATTGCCAAATTTTTTTTATGAGGCTATAATTACCCTGATACTCAAACCATACAAAGACATAACAAAGAAAGAGAATTACTGACAAATCTCCCTCAGAACAGTGAAGCAAAAATATTCAATAAATACAGGCAAACCAAATCCAAGAATACATGAAAAAAAAAAAAAAAAAAAAAAAAAAAAAAAAAAAAAAAAAAAAAAAAAAAAAAAAAAAAAAAAAAAAGAAACAGTCATCCACTATGATCAAGTAGGCTTCATCCCAAAGACATAGAGATGATTCAACATATGAAAATCAATCAGTGTTATCCACCATATAAACAAACTAAAAGAAAAAAAAAACACATGATCATCTCATTGCTCAAAATGCCTTTGACAAAATCTAACATCCTCCATGATAAAGGTCTTGGAGAGATCAGGAATACAAGAAACATATCTAAGCATTATAAAAACAATATACACCAAGCCAACAGCCAACATAAAATTAAGTGGAAAGAAACTCAAAATTATCCCACTAAAACCAGGAATAAGACAAGGCTGTTCACTCTCTATGTCTACTCAAAATACTACTTGAAGTTCTAGCTATAGCATTAAGACAACAAAAGGAAATCAAGGAGATACAAACTGGAAAGGAAGAAGTCAAAGTTTTGCTATTTGCAGATGATATAGTAGTATACATAAGTGACCCTAAAATTTCTACTGAAGAACTGCTTGCTACAGCTAATAAACACCTTTGGTAATGTGGTGGGATACAAGATTAACTAAAAAACAAAAATCAGTAGCCCTCCTAAATACAAATGATAAACAGGCTGAAAAAGAAATCAGAGAACCAGCATCCCTTATAATAGCCACAAGTAATATAAAATATCTTCAATAGCCACAAATAATATAAATATCTTACGGTAACTCAAAACAAGTGAAAAATCTATATGATGAGAACTTCAAGTCTTTGAAGAAAGAAACTGGAGAAAATGTCAGAACATGGAAAGATCTCTCATGTTCATGAGTAGGCAGGGTTAACATAATAAAAACAGCAATCTTACCTAAAACAACATACATATTCAATATAAAACCCAATCAGCATTCCAAAAGGACTCTTCATGGACCTCAAAAGAACAATACTCAACTCCATATGGAAAAACAAACAAACAAAAACCCAGGGTAGCTAAAACAATCCTGTATAATAAAGGAACTTCTGGAGGTATCATTGTCCCTGACTTCAAGCTCTACCCTAAAGCTAAAGTAATAAAAACAGCTTAGTACTGGCATAAAAACACCTATTAGCTTCTTGTACCAGCTCAAAACCTGCATCAGAAATTGTTTCCAAGGTGTCTAAAAAATGTACATATGCTGCTGGACTCCTAAGCCTTGGACAGTTTGCAGAACTCAGGACTCCACTGTCTTTCTCAAGGATCTCTCCCAGCACATTTTTAAGTCATGTAGGCCTCTTCTGCTTTTCTTCCCTATATTCTACGAGGAACTGAGGTATACACTATATTCAGTGTATACCTGTTCCTACAGTCACTATCACAACCTTGATTGCTCAGGTCTGCATCCTTGTAGTAAATTCCAAATTGCCGCTGGCAAAAGTTCCAATTTTCTCCTGGTATAGTTCTGTTTAGCGCCCTTGCTCTGACAGAGGTCTACCATCAACTCACCTTTAAATGTGTTCCAGGTCAGCATCTCCCTGACTAAGGGCACCACTTGCAGATCCCTTCCAGCCTGATCTCAGGACACTGAAGCCTCTGCCTAGCTTTCTTTGTTTCCTCTCCTAAGCAGCAACCACCTATCTCATCCACCACTCCCCACTGAGGAGTTTTGTTCCATTTTCTATGTCTGTGTTATTTTCCTGTATTTATCGTGGGGACCACACAGATAGAGCATTTAATCAGATGTTGCCTTGAATTGTTACACAGTGGTTCCATTAAGCTCTACTGTCAGGTCCTATAGGGAACAACACATTTTGCATTTTCTGGAAACTATCCAGAACACACACACACACACACACACACACACACACACATCTTCTGTGTGAGAGAAGAAAAACATCCACACACCTTTTACTCAGAGGGAAATTGGCCCATCTCCTCTTCAACAAAAGTGTTCTCTACTCTGAGCTCTCTACTTTGGTGGGAGTGCTTTCCCAGGCTATGTGTGGGTGGACACATCTACTCCTCCTTTTGAAAGTATGGGGTTTAGCATCATATTCTGAAGCTACTTTGCTCAGGGAAATGAAAGGCTGTATTTCCAGTTGCATCAATAGGATTGCTCTGATGCTCACTCCCCAATTATTGAATGAACCCATGTCTCAGATACCAGCAAAGAAGAGTGGAAGAGCTGCTGGGAGAGTCTGATGAGGTGACAGTCTTCTTATAAAACAGAATGAAAATGTAGTGGTTACTACTTCAGTAATTTACAAAACATCCTTCCCCTCCCAAAGCCTATGTTAACATCTGTAAGTGAGTGAAAGTCCGCCCCCAGCAGGCCTTTGTTAATACCTGCTAAGTGAGATATGGTCCCCCTCCCAAAGCCTTAACACCTGCTGAGTAGGTATGTTGGTGTGGCTCCTGCAGGGGCAGGTGACTTCACTTTCTCCACATAGAAAAAAGGACACAAACAAACAAAAAGCCTAAATCTCTGCCCCTTTCTTGACTACAAAGGTCTTATAGATGGCTTTTATTTTATTTTCTTCTAGTATTTTTGTTGTGCTGGGGATTGAACCCAGGGAATTGCACATGCTAAGCAAGTTATCCTACTGCTAAATTATAACTCATGTACCTGGAAGCTTTGAAGAAAGAAACCTTTTCTAGCCTCTCTAAACATTTGTGATGTTCCCACCTTTCCCTGGATAAAGGGCCCCAATGCCCCTACTGACTTTATCTAGAATAGACAGGAACTCTGTATCTTGCTGGATCTAGGCTGTATACCATACCCCAGTGCTACAGTTTCCTTCCTAAATGTTTCTCTGCCCACCTGCAGGGTTCGACCTCTTTTATGTGTTTTTTAAACAGCCAAATGCTGAGGTCTCTTGAATATGATTGTCTATTACTTGTTATCATGGTGACAGGTTCTGAAAACTTTATTGATAGATGAGTTTCTCTTGTGTGAACATGATGGAGCTCTACGAACACATGGTCTGTATGTCAGCCACTCAACTTGGCCTCTTGAGTCCAAGGTCAAGGGAAGAACAGCCATGTAAATCCTGTTTGCTTGCTTTCTTACCAACTTTTTATGCAACTTTTTAACCATGAAACTTGCCTTGTAGAAGAGGCTGACCTTGGTTTCACAGATGCCTCTGCCTTCATGAAGCCTGAAGACTCCAGTATCATGCAGGGACCCACCACCATATGTGTGATTTGTCTCCAACCACATGTACTTATACACATGCTACTATATCTTTGAGATTGCTTCTGCCATTTATTCCTCATGAAGCAGCATTATTCTAAAATTTAAAACCAGAATGTTTTAGGACAATTCAAACAAAAATATCATTTATGACATCACTTTGCATCCCCTCCAAATATGTACATATTTTTGCAGCCTTCCAAATCCAGAAATGGAGCTCCTTTGGTATCTAACAGATAAAATACTGAAGCGATTGCCCTCAATTTACCCCTCTGTCTGGTCCTTGATTTTCACGGAACCCACCAGCTTCCCATTCCAGGGAGTATTGACTACAAGGACAGTGGGTTTGTTCCTTCAAAGATCTCTCCTCTTACATCCTTCATTTTCTATAGTTGGCCACTAGGACTTTGTGAGCCCAGAGATGGAAAGTCAACAGTTCTGGAGGGGAAGGAGAAAGGGTCAGTAACTGAGAAGTGGCTGGTGGCAGAGCAGTTGATGATTCTCCATAGAATGCAGGTGTAGTCTCCTGAAGCCAGGCCTGTCCTTGAGCTATGGAGCATAGGTAGGCTCTAGATTGGGAGAGGGAATCTCTGCTCTGCTCTATTGTTCTTTCTTAGAGGATAAATTCTTATCCCAAACTCTTCATTATCTTTGGGTGTGTGCAGCATGCACAGGGTGTTATATCAGTGGTGTTAGTTCTGCACATGAGAGCAAGTACACACTAACAAGGACACACACTAAAGTTTATTTAAGAGAGAAGTTCCAGGCAGGTGAAGAAACAGAGGAGCAAGACAGAAGTCAGAAAGGGGACAGAGGAAAAAGGACCGGAGCACATGCTTGCAGTTGCTTTTAAGGGAAGGGGCGTGCACGGGTATGCGTCGTGGGTCCAGGGAGGTGATTCCATATGCAGTGCCACAGGGTTTACTTAGCCACACCTGGGGCGTGCCTCTGTGTAAGGTGCATCTCACCTGAGCCAGGTGCTATGTGGAATGCCAGGAATCCTTACAAGTGGTTTATAGACATGGCAAGTTTATTCACACTGGCTGACACTTTATGACAGAGTAAATAGATAACTGAAACTTTCATGAATGGGCAGATTCCTGTAACATGGGAAGTACTATAGAGGTGGGAAAAAGCCAGGGGCAGCTCAATAGTAAAGCATCTGAAGTTGGGAGTGGGTAGCACTGCTCAGAGAGCCCTTTCCCCTTGGTTGAGCCCTAACTCTCAACCAGAGGTAACTCAGACTTGGCACGCCAGCCATGACAAGGCATGACTTGAGCACAGTTCACCTGTCAGATCACCCCCTTTCCTAGGAAGAGGGAATGTTTGCTTCTTTCTTTCTCTCTAGAACACTGCTGTCTACCCCACAGAAGTTGGATAAATATTTAATGTTTTGATGAATGCACAAATGAATAAAACCATAGGGAAGTTTTGTTGTTGGCGTATTAAAGATAGGCACTGGAAGCGATTCTGATTCTCCCTACCCAGTTTGCTCAACTGGGAAATTATTAAATCCCCTAGAGGGTTATTCCAAGGCAGTATAAAATGTTTAGACAACAAATAAGCTGGAAGTGCTGAATGAAATTCAGCTTTCATCTTTTCAAGGTAGAAGTGTCCTCCCCACCTCCTTAACCATCTAAGAAATAAGGGAAGGCAGATGTGGTGATGGACTCTGGGGCTATTTATACCTTTCTAGGTAAAGCCATTTGTCGTTTTTCCATTCAGTTGGGAGCAGATGGGTAGCTCTGTTCCAGAGTGTGGGAAACTTCTACTACTCTTAGGTCAGCTTCATTCATAAAATTCCACCTTTATCCCATACATTTGTTCTGTCTTGAACCAGATGAGGATGGTGACTGAGGAGTCATGGACACAGACAGAAAGGGACAGGAAGGAGCCATGCCCATGAGAACCTAGGCCCCTGCCTGAGCTCCTCAGCAACAATCTTCCTGACCTGGATCATGTGCTTGCTGCTTAAAGTGGGTGAACAGAAAGCTCCGTGCGAGCCTGGGGCTTGTACTGGGAGCTAGTGCTGTCGGTGGGACTGGGGCATAGCGGTGCCACACTATGGAAGAGGACTCTCCTTGCTCCTTCCTGCAGGGCAAATTAAATGGAATTGCTCTGTGAGTGCTTTAGGCCTAATGGCTTAATTATTAAAACTGTCAAAGTTGATTACTCGGAGGGTTTTTGTTTCTTTGTTTTTCGTGTCTACTCAGAAAATGTTGAGAGTTAAAAAAAGAGAATGATGGATTGATATAAACTTAAATCTCACGAGATCTCTCCTACTTTGGTGGAGTCTGGCCTTAGTTTGGTGACCTGACAGTAATATCTTGGAAACCTTGGTATCTTTGAAAACCAGACTCAGTGTTCTCCTGAACTTAGCTCAATTTGGCTGAAGTAATTTCTTTCTCTTCATTTGCTAGTCTCTGTTCTTTTTTTTGTATTTTTTTCCTTTTTCATCACTTGCTGGTCCTTAGTTGAGTTGGTTGTGAAGGTCCTGAATGTGGACTTTGTCTTCATACAAATTGGACCAGCCACAATGATTTCCCATCAGAAGTCAGTCCTTTGGCAGTGAAACTTAGATTTGTCCTGGTTCCCTGAATAATGACAAGAAACCACCTACAGTGACTGAGACGGATGAGATGGTAAAATTATAGCAAATGTACACTTCATCTCCCTTCCAATCATGAGTTACACAGGACAGACATCCCCAATCAGATTATTATAGTCATGGAAGCTTCTCCATTACTAATGGGTTCCAGGTGCTTCCTCCACGCCTCATTAATAGGACATGCTTCACCATCTCAACGCCATATTCCCAGGAGGAACTGAATCAGAGGAATCAGCCGCATGTCGACATCTGGATGGGATTGAAATGTTTACACTTGAATAATGTAGCACACACTCAGAGCCACCTAAAGATATGTCTTCTTAAGGACAAGAAATAGCACAGAGGAGGCTAGCTTAGAATACTTACTTTGTGCAGAGCACTGAGTTATATGTGTTTGGAGAGCACAAAGAGAGAGAGTCAATAAAGAAGAGTCTTTCAAGAGTCTCAGTGTCTAGTAAGCAAAGTGGTGTAGATATTTATAAGTTGGGAAGCCATCACTGAATGGGAAGACACTGGAGGCAGCTGAAGATGGAAGCTGATGGGCTTTGTAGGATGAGTAGAAGCTTGCCTGTCAAAGATTGAAGATGGCTTTGGTAGGGGACACATTAGTCAGCATTGGAACATGTGACTCACTTTCAGCAAAGATGTTGCCATTTATTAAGTGTGTGCATGTCATATATATACATGTATCTCAGATGCTGCATATTTATAGATAATGATATTTTCAAAATCATTCTAGTAGTGTGTTCAATCTCATTTTTCAAATTATATTCTTATGAAGTGATTAAGTAAAGTGATTTTTATTATGTTTTCCTATGATTTTGCATGTTTATAGTGTTAATTAGTGAAAAAACAATTTTTGTCAGTCTACACAGCTTAATTTGAATATAGACAATATGTTCACTACAATAACATTGCTTTAGGAACATTTTTAATGTACCAGATACCCCCACATTTCATTATCACAGTAAGCTAATTAATAGGGCTGTGGGTCTGGAGAAGGTTAAGTGGTTTACAAGTGGTCATATAGTTTAGAGATTAAAGGAAAAATAAAAAAGTCCCCCAGTAGATCTACACACATATGGTAGAGTCACTTAATAAAGTCTTCACTGTCATTTGATGGGGGAGAGGGTCGGTTTCAAAACAAATGGTGTGGCTCAGTTAGAATGCCTGAGGGAGGAACATTCAGCTCAAATCATGTGATATGTAAACATAGTAATTGGGGCTCCTGACAGTTATCGCTTCTGTGTGAGGCCTTGTCTGTGCACAAGAGTTGGAAAAGATAGACCTACCTTGGCTGTTTGGGAGGGTTTATGATAAACAAATCTGGAGTCTGTGCTCCTGGTAGAGAGTGTCTGTGCACCTAGGAAACTGGGCAAAACAGAAACATAGACTGAAGACAAGTCCTGAATGGAATGCCTCCCTTCGTGTAACAGATGTCCTGTGTGCCATGCATCTCCCAGAGTGCCCCAACACAAATCCTGGGATGACATAGACATCTCTATGTGAAGGAAGAGCACAGGATGTTACTGGAAGCCCTATTAACCACAACACATTGCTTATATTATATTGCATATCTATTGGTATTATCTCAAGTCTAGTTTATGTCTAATATAATAATTTATATGATTTGGTTTAAATATGTCATTTTTCTGCTTGTGTTTTTATTTGTCCATTTCATTTTTTTTGGTCCTGGTATTTTGTGTTCTTTAGGGCAACTCAAATACTGAGTGCTATCTTTATTTATTTCCTCAATAAACTTATCAAAAATAATACTTTTTGTTCTTTTTAGTGCTTTTTTTAAAGAATAACAATGTGACTTCTTAGCTTCTAAATTCCATATAAATAAAATCTTATACTAACATAAAAATCTGTGCACAAATGTTCATAGTGGGTTTGCTTATTATATTCTCAAGCTGAAAACAGCCAATAAGTATTTAAATGGATGCATTTTTTAAGTTGTGGCATTTCCGCAGCATGGAATACTTCTCAGCAATGAAAAGGGAACAGATTATTGACACATGCAGTTATGTGACTCTTCAGTGGATATTCTGAGTAGAAAAGTGAACCACAAAAGTTTGCACACTATCTATTTGTATTTACATAAACATTTAATGACAACATTTTAGAATTAGTGCCCCCAACAGATGGTTGCTGAAATTAAGGAACAGGGAGAGAGAGTTAGGTATGCCTTTAAACAGGCAGCACATGCCATTCTAGCGGTTGTGTAGTGGTTTGATATCTTGATGGTGGTAATAGGAGCACATACATGTGTGATAAAATTATATAGAACTACACACAGAAGTAAGGGAATCTGAGTAAAAATATTTGACTATAGGAATTTCAGTATCCTGTAATATTATGCTAAAGTTTTATAATCCATTACTTGGGAAACTGATAAGTAAGGGGGGGGCGGTCTGTGAGATGTCTCTGTATTGTTTCTCGCAATGTGGATGTGTTGAGGAACATTTTAGCTCAAGGAAGGTTTCAAGACGGTTCTGCTTCATTTAGGCCTGTGGGAACATTTGTAAGCTGAGGTAGGGAAAACACCTCATAGCTGGGTGTTGAGAGGAAAAGAAAAGAGGCCACTTTCCCACAGTCCCCTTAAAGGACATGCTGTCAATGAACTAAAGATGTTCTAGCCATTACCAGGTTTTCAAGTTCCTGTCACCTTCCGAGATCATTGAGTTGTTACCAAGGCTTTGGGCACCTGGGCTCTTGGAGGACATGTGTGTCACGACCGCCTCGACTAGCAAGGAAGACGCAACACCTGGCTCTTCTTTCTGTGGTTTATTCAGGAACCTTGAACAATTTTCTGACTTCTTCTTCTGATGACCCCGGGGAAACCCACTCATGGCCTAGATAGCCTCTGGGCAGCCAACCCTAGTGTGCCACGCGGGCACCACCGATAGGCCCAGGTACCTGGAAGCAAGCCAGATTCTTAGCCTTAGCCAAATATGGAGTTGTTTATCACTGAGAGCACTCACCATCGGGAAGGCGGAGGGCAGAAGCCAGCACCATCTTTAAGGTGCGGCTGCACGCAGCTCTCTACACATGTGGGTCTAAACTACAGCACTTATCCTTCGACAGTGTAATTTAGTATCTCTGTTTCTGTCAGAAAGCGGCTGGCCGAAGAGCCTCTTCCTCTACCTGGATAGACACCTGGGTAGGCAAGCAGCTCTTAAAGGCTGGTTTCTAGAAGCTTTCATTTCCCTTAGTGTTGGACAGCGCCAGAGGTGGCTGGAGGCAAGTGGAAGCAATGGCAAGTGGCGCCCCCTAGTGTTGCAATTCTGTGGTGGCCTCCATTTCGAGGAAACTTGGCTTGAAGTCTCAACAACTCTCTGGAACTCATCTAGTGTCTGGAACCAGAAAGCTCTATCCTCTATTCCTTACAGCCTTGATCTGCTCTTCCACTCTCTTGTCTTCACTTCCTCAAACATCTCAGCTCCTCGTCTGCTCCTCATCTCCTCATTTCAAGTTGCTTCTTGAACTGTGAAACAGCTGGCACTCTCAACCCCATGGCTGCTGCCAGGGCTGAATTGGGAATTCCTGCTTCTGCTGGGACAGCATCTGCGAGCCAGGATTATGAACCTAAGCACCCACTGCTGCTCTGGGGCCAGAGAACACAATAGATCACCTGGGCACCAGGCAGAGCTGGGATCACTCAGGTGTGGGGAAGGAAGAAGGTGGGATCGCTGGAGGACTAACCTTGGCCTTGCTTCTGCAGTTTTTAAGGGCCATGGCAGTCGCTAACACCTGCCAGGGTTCACTCAGGGCTGGAGACTGCAGCTTGGAAACTGGGTGACAGGTTCAAGGAGAACATGGAGGAGATGGAACATGGGCAGTAACTGTCACCTTTCTGCCACTTCCCCATTACTGCACTCTGCTGTCTCTACAAGGCCTCTCTCCTCACGATGCCAGCTCACCTCCCATTACAGATAGGAAGCAAGAAAAGAAAGTATCCCAGCAAAACCTTTTATGGGGCTTACTGCTGTGGTGCTGGGGAGAGCCTAGGAGTCACAGCCTGCTTCTAGAGCCCAAGAAGGGATGCTAAGATCCATCACAGCTATTTCTTTGGATCAACCACAGATTGCCTCCATCACCAGTCATTGTCACTGAGACATATTTTAGCAGATGATAGCCCCATCTCTTAGAGACAGTACCAGTGGTCCCTCTACCAGGGCTCAGGGCAGTGCTCTCTCCCTCTGGTCTAGATAGAAACAGCTGCAGGGTCATTTAGAGTTCATGAAGGCTTGCAACAGTAAAAAGACTACTACAAACTGGTTCAGGCAGCCTGGGGCTGAGGCTGCTCCTTCAGGAACCCAGGCAATCCTGTCCAGTTTTAGCCTAGCTTTCTCTTCACATCTGTGGAGTGTTCCAGAAGGCTAGTGCTGATATAAGGGCTTCCTGGCTGGCATGAGACAAATAGTCCTTTTGCTCAAGACAGTCAGAGCAGCAAAGACAAGCAAAATAGCTGCTGTTTAGGGAGTCAAACTGCCCCGCCCCCAATATCTCTTTTTATTTACAGCAAAATTAACAGCAGGAGTGCTTACAATACAAACTGAAATAACTCATCACTAACACTAAATAGTGATTACTAAACAGATTTGAAGAGTGTTTTAACAGTATTTAACACATGCCCTGGGCCCTAGGGAGAGGTGAGTCTGCTCATCTGACTTGCTGCTGCAGAGTATTTATCCTTGGTGAGTACCTGTACAAGATACAAACTTTCTGGTAGTTTGACCATAGATTACAGCATACATGACACAGGCATCACATCACAACTGTGGCCACCATGGCACTTTCCTTTAAGGTGCACAGCTCTGTGCTTTGCATGTCTTAGTGAGTTAATGCACAGACCCCAAAGCTTGTTGTTACCTCCTGGTTTCCCATTGACAAATTCACATTTCCCACTTTACAAAAAATAGTTCATCATATAAGGGGAGTAAGAAAGAAAGAGGCATGATGATAGAAGTAAAACTTGAACAAACTTCTGGGGAGTTACAGAAGAAACACCCAACTATAGGAGTGTTGGGGAAGATTAGTTTAATTAGACGAAGATGTGTTACATTTGTTTCTGCTGTATTTGTTTAATTCTGTTGTATTTGTTTCACCTTGCCTGCCTAAGACACCTAATTGGTCTAATAAAAAGCTAAACAGCCAATAGCCAGACAGAAGAGGGATAGGTAGGGCTGGTGGGCAGAGAGAATAAGGAGGAGGAGAAATCTAGGCACCAGAGAAGAAGGAGGAGAAAATAAGGGAGAAAGGAAGAATTGAGGGGCCAGCCAGGCAGCAACCAACCAAGACAAGAAGGAAGCAAGAAAATAGGACATACAGATGGAAAGTAAGGTAAAAAGTCCCGAGGCAAATGTAAATGAAGAAAAACAGGTTAAATTAAGTTATAAGACCTAGTGGGGCAAGCATAAGATAAGGCCAAACATTTATAACTAACAAGTCTATGTCATGATTTGGGAACTGGTTGGTGACCCAAAGGAAGCCTGGTACATGGAGAAGGCTCACACTACCATCTTAGATACCGTCCCACATGACGAAAGAACACTTAAGTAGTCTTTGACATTAAATACACAGAGTTCAAATACAAAAAACAGCCAGTGCTTAGAAAAGAGAATGCTCATTTTTTAAGGATAGGTAACATGCCTTAGAATGTATGTCAAAAACTATAAAAAGAAGGCAAACACAAGTAAAGTTACTCCCAATGATTTGACTTTTATAATAGATCTTCCATTCCCAATATTCCTAACACTTTAAAGTAAGTCAAAGAAATCTTAATTTTACCATTCATGTTCTTATATATTTATGTAAGCATTAGGAAGAGTCAACAGTTTGATAAAAATGTTGAGAGATCACAAGAGCCACCTTTTGACAATGAATACTGAATTCTCTCTGTGGCTTCATGTGTCCAGTTTTCTAATTTCACATTATTCTTGCAGTGAGGACTACTAACAGTCTGGATTATTTGTTGTTGTTATTTAATAAATTATTAGAGAGGAGAGAAAGCCAGTATATTTCTGTAGTGTTTTGACTGAGCTCTCAATTGGACTCATATGTGATTGAACACTTGATCCTCAGTTCATGGCTATTTGAGTTTGCTTGGGAGCTGTGTCCTGGCTAGAGGAAGTATGTTACTGGGGGGCAGTCTTTTTTGTCATTTCTGGTTTACTCTCTCTGCTTCCTGTTCGCAGTTCTACATGTGAGCTCTTAGCTGTTCCTGATGCTATGACTGGTATCTGCTGGCATGTTCCATAACATGATGCTGATGGACTCTAACCTCTGGGACTGTGAGTCCCAAATGAACCCTTTCTTCTGTAAGCTGCCTTGGTCATGGTGTTAGGAGTAGAAGAGTGTCTCTCTACAATTTGCCACTCTATAATGGGCTATCAGTTATCAGCACCATGCACTGCATGTCTACTGGTGAAAAGTTCATTCCAGTTGAGTTCATCCAAATGTGCCTGGGTTCCAGTCTTGTTTCTGAATGATCGCTATCTCTACCTCTATCTACATATCTACATATCTTGACTCTATCTGTCTGTCTGTCTGTCTATCTATCTATCTATCTATCTATCTATCTATCTATCTATTATCTCTCTCTCTACATATATATATATATAGAGAGAGATAATATATAATATATATATTATATATAATATATAATATATATATATCTGGATACAGCACTCTAGATTGAGTCTATTTTCTTCTAGTTTCTTTAGAGATGCTGCATTGTTTTCTGACAAATCAGAAATAAATTCAATACTCCTCCTTACTGTGTCACTGTATACAGCATCTCCTTTCCTCCCTCCCCTTCCCTGTGCTATGTCAGGATGTTGCTTTTGTCTTCGGTTTCAAACATGCAATTTCTCACTGAGGTCTTTGTTGTATTTGTCTTTCTTGAGCTTATGCAACTTTGCATCTGAAAGTATTTTTTTTTCATCAAATTCTACAAGTCTTCAACTACTGCCTTTCTTCAACTATTCTTTGTGACCCCTCTCTCTTCTTATCTAATACCTGCTCCATATATGTTAGATAGTTTGATATTACCCCCAAGAATCCCTGAGGGTTTGCTTATCTTCTTTCCTTCATGTTTGCTGTGTTCTAAATGTATGCTTCCATTTATATAACATTTTGAGATGGTAGCATTTTAGGAATGAATTTAGGAATATGGTCATTGCCAGTATTTGGGAGCATGCTTGTGGGGAAGGAGAAGCTAGGGAGAAGCAGCGTAAAATGGTGACATGAGAGTTTGTTCAGAGCAGCGAAGCAGTCTGAATGCTGCTCACTGTGCCCACAGAGCCAAGAACCCACTGAGCTGGTGAAGTTCTGCAGATAAGTTGTTTATACTTTCCTAGTTTAATTTTGGCAGGTCACATGGGCCTAAAATATACCTGTTGTTTCTAGATTTTCCAAATTTATGGAATGTAAGTTTCTAAAGTACCCCTTTAAAATGATTCTCTGTATTTCATTGGAATCCATGGTAACCTTTTATTCAACTTGAATTTTCTTGAGTTTGGCTTTCTTTTTTTCTTTCATTTTTTCTTTTGATTGGTTTTCATTGGGGATTGTCAATCATTTTTCTAAAAAACTAACCTGTTGACCAGTTCTGTGCATTGCTTTTCTAATCTCTATTTTATTAATCTGTCTCCTGACACTTATCATTTCTTGTTTTCTACCATTTCAGGTTTGGGTTATTCTTGTTTGTCTAGGATGCTGAGATTCATTGTTATGTTATTTATTAGAAGTATTTCTGAATTTTTGATAGAAACGCTTACAGCTACAAGCTCCCTTCTTGGGATTACTTTATCTGTATCATAAAGGTTCTGGAAAGTTTTTTATTTCGTCTTCACTTATTCTAAGAACTTTACATTTTTTCCTAATTTTCTTTCTTCAATGACCCCTCTGACATTCAAGAGGGTGTGTTTATTCCACATGTTTGTGTAGTTACTGATTTTATTACATAATGATCTGATAAAACATATAAGAGGTTATCACAATTTTTTGTATTTTATAAGACTTTATTTGTGGTTTAGAATGTGAATTATTTTAGAGATGGTTCCATAGCTTGTTGAGATGAATACATAAGTCTATATCTATTGGAAGGAAGGTTCTGGGGATATCTGTTAAGTGCATTTGATGTTGGATGTAGTTTAAGTCTGAGGTTTCTTTGTTGACTTTTAGTTTGTGTGACCTATCTAAACACAAGTGGGATATTGAAATCACCCATTTTTGTTATACCAAGACCTATACGATGTTTATGTTCATTAATGTGTTTTTATAAAATTGGAACCTCAACTTTGTTACTCATATATTTATAATTTGGGACTTAACTTTGTTACTTGTATATTCATAATCATTTTATCTTCTAGGTGATTTTTTTCTCTACTCATGTGTAGTGGCCCTTTTTTTCTCTTTGAACTAATTTTGGCTTGAAGTCTACTTTATAAGATATTAGAAAAGCTAGACCAGATTAGTTTTTGTTTCCATTAACTTTCTAAATGCCTATGAGTTCCTTTCCCTATGGGGTGTGTTTTGTTGGTGATAATAGATAGTTGTATCTAGTTTTTAATCTAGTGAGTCAGTCTGCATACCTATTGGAAATTGAAGCTATTTCTAATGTAGGTTATTACTGAGAGCTCTCTCTATATTCCTATCATTTTAATGATCATCTTCACACCTGCCTGGGTTATTATTCGTATTCCTCTATTGTTATTAAAGATTTGCTGGTTTACTTTTTGGACATAATAGAATTCTTTCCAGTTATCCTTTATTTAGCTAATCTTCTCAAAAATGTATTTTTCCATATCACCACAATTAAAACTATATTTCTTTTTCCTCTGTATATGTTATTTCTTTAAAAATTCTTCTGTGTTGATGTCTGGCATAAATTCTTCAATGATGAATTGATGTTTTTTTCTTTGTTTCTCATGTCTGTTGGTGATTCTTTTCTCTGAATTTTTATTTGATTGAGTTTTAATTCTCAGCATTTCTGGTTTTTAAAAATTGAAACTTTTAATTTTCTTGCTGATCTTTTCTTCCATGTCACTGACCTTCTTATTTATATTGCTGATTTTCTCATTGATTTGTTGGTTTTGTCCTCTGTGTGGTTGACTTTCCTCTCCCAGCCCTGTACTGAAATCAGCTACTTGTTTACATTCTCAGGTCATTGATCATTCTTACTAGAAAACTCCTGATGACTCTGTGTGGCATACTGCCTCTTTCAGTGTCTTTGGGTTCAGTAGTTGAGGAGCAATGGCCATTAGGAGCAGCTGTGCTCTCTTTCTTCTGTTTCTTCAAATGTTTCTCTGTTGTCACTTGTGCACCCATTATTTGCATATTTTTTCCAGTTTTGGGGAGCACTCAGTTTTCTTATTGAGTAGCCTAAACTTAAAGGCTGGATCCCCAATATTACATAGTGTAGAGAAAACAAGCTACTGTAGTATCAATAACACCCAACAGTATAAAATGTAGAAAAAATACTTAAAAATTAGTTAATAGCCCAGCATTATCAGTGATAACATGAAAATGACAAAGCTAACATTGGTTGTGAGAGGAAGTTGACAGTTTATTTAGGGTAACTGTAGAAAGACTGAGTGAAATAGATTAGGGAGACAATGTAAAGGAGGAACAGGAATGTAAATGTTCAATAAAAGAAAGAAGAAAGGGTGAGAATGTTATGGAGGAGAAGAGGAGAGGAAAGGAGAGAGAAAGAGGGAGGTAGGGAGAGAGAGAGAGAGAGAGAGAGAGAGAGAGAGAGAGAGAGAGAGAGAAGCTCAAAACCAAAAATTAAATAAATTTAAGAGGGCTAAAAAAGAAAAGAATGAAAGTATTCAGCAATAAGGAATGCTAAGAGTGGGAGAAATGGTCCTCCCCAGGGAAGAGCACAGCAATTGGTTACCCAATAACAAATGGTCAGCCCTGAAAACATACACACAAGTAACATTATTTAGAGTAGGCTGGTTGTATTTAGTTATCTAGAAACATGCGCACACACGTACATATACACATACACACGCATATACACACACATACACATGCATATACAAATACACACATATATATATATACACACACATACACATACAGATACGCACACACACACCTCAGCAATTAAAGAAAAGAATTAAGAGTTTAAAAGAGAGAAAGAGAAATTGGAGAAAAGAAAGGGAAGGAAGAAAAGGTGTAATTCATTATAATCATAATCTCAATCTTTTCTAATTAAAAAAGAAATAATGTGAAACTAAGATATATCTGATATAGAGAAAAGGGAAGAGGGAGGTAATGGGCAAAGGGGAAAGAAGGTACTAAGACCAAGAGGAAAAGTTCCCCTAAGCGAAACAAAAGTGCAAATAAAAATACAAAATTTATGACAAACACTAACAAGAAAATGCATGAGGCATTTTGGAAGCACAACAAAACGCATCCCACTTCTTAGAAACAACTGTTCAATAGGTAAACCATTCTGCTTTGAAGTGATCAATGTCTAAGTCAGAAGCCTAGTACCAGCAAAGGACAGATAATTTGATATAACACTCACCCCTGGCAAGTCCTTCACAGGACAGCTCTTGAGAGCTTGCCATTTATTTATTTATTTATTTACTTACTTACTTACTTACTTACTTACTTACTCTGAACTTTGCTCTTTCCAAAAAACCCTAAGACTGACAGCATCTCTCAGCAAATGAAATTCTAGTATTGAGGGAGGAAACATGGTTTTCATATACTCTATGATCATGGTACAAATGGTTTCATGACACACTTAGCATGACAAGAAGACAAAGTAAACAAAAGTAAAACCATGTTTTCTTGATTCTATGATCAGGATCCCAGTTTTGTTTCCTGTTGCTATGATTAAATACCCTGACTAAATCAAGGGAGAAAAAGGATCTATTCAGCTTACCACCTCAGGTTGCAGTCTATCATTGATGGTAAGGCAAGGTAGAATCTGATGCTGTTAACCACATCCACAGTTGAGTACAGAGAGAGAATAGATGCACCATCCTTGCTGTTCAGCTCACCTCCTCCACCTTTCTACAGTTCAGAAGCCAAAGCCAGGGAATGGTGTTAGGATTTTGTGCTGATTTGGTATGACATGAATTTTCCTGGTTATCTGGTGGTTGATTTCTGTGGCATGCAGAACATGGAGGAAGGCAGCAGCAGATAGCAGGAGACACTTAAAAGCAATTTCTATGTAGAAAAGAACTTTATTGTCAGAGGGGTATGATCATGATAGCAGAGATGGGGAAGGGGAGAGAGAAAAAGACAAAGGGGGAGGGGAGCTCAAAAAAAAACAAAGGAGAGGGGGGATTCAGAGGTGGAATCCTGCTTTAAATGGGGTTTAACATCAGAGCTCAGAGGAGGGCGTGGCTTCAGAGACTAACAAATGGTACTGCTCATTTCAGGGCTGGGTGTTCCCATATCAGCTAAGTAATCAAGACAGCCTCTAAACAGGTATTTCCACAGCTAATCCAGCACAGACCATCTCTCTTTGAGACTCTCTTCCTAGGGAATTCTAGGTTGTATCAACTTGACAGTTATAACCAGCCAATGGAGTGGATAGAAAAATGTGTGCCCAGCCTTCGACAATAAGCTGTCTTTCATTTGGGCTAATCTGAGTTAGTCTGGGACATACCTGCCAATGAGATCATACATTCAGGAGAACTATTTTTCTGAAATAAGTGTCCAGCTCTTCACTTTCTAGAGTCTCCAAATTAATTCACTGAGTCTCAGGCACCTGTTACCATCTTCCTATTTTAAGAGTCAAAAAAGGCAAATGTGTTAAAACTGTAGCTTAAATTTTCATCTGTAAAAACTTGATGTAATATAATCCCAGAATAGAATCAATAACTTGTGTTAAAGCCAATAGAATATAACATCAAGAAAATTGCAAGAATCCAATAATTTTCTTTGCTCTCTTTTTCTCTCTCACACCCCCATACAGACACACACAGACAGACTCACAGACACACACAGACACACACACACCACTTTAGTATATAGTTAAAGCTAGCCTCAACCTTGCAATTCTACTGCCTCAGCTCCAGAGTGCTGAGATTATAGCTATGTGTCACCAGTTTCATTTTTTCTATTTTCAAATAGTATCCACTGTGATGTCATTATAAATTGCCTCATTTCTTCACAGAAGGTAAAACAATAGAAAGTTGAATTTTTTAACCTTTTGGCAGCAGTGATGGCTTAAAGAAAACCATCAGAGGAAATGACTTGATATCAAACTCTCTCTGAGGTATTGAAATTAATCTCTATTTAAAATTGGAGATGATCTTTCCGAAACCTCATCAAATGTAGGATGAAACACAATGTTACAGATGATGCTAATACCTGGTGGTAAGGTAAGGGACATCTTTGCTGAGACTCAGAGAACTCACTGCTGAACTCCTGAGGCCTGAAGAATCAACCATTTATTTTAAAATTTAGAATTCTACTTACAAATTTATGTGCCTGTCATTGGTATCTCCTGAGCCAATGTACATGAACTCAAATTAAGAGACAGTTTATTATAGAAGATTGATTATGGGTATGCTGTTTATCCACCATGGAAGAACAATTCCCATCACGTTGCTATTCTTCTTGAAGGAGAGAAGTGTTTCTCCTATTCTATCTTGACATGTTTGTCATTGTATGCCTGAGATGACTATCTCTGAGTTCTGTATAGCTTCTAAAATGGATAGGTTATTATCATGTTCTCCAGAAATGATGCATGCCATATGTGTGCAGCCTTGTGCTGTGAGAAAAACATTGAAGTTTTCTTCTGTATATAGCTAGTTCAGTACATGACAACATGTGTTCACATTACATATATAGTGGTCATGCATAAAGGTATAATTATTTGTAACATCTATGTATGTATATTGAGCTTATTTTATATATATTTGTAACCCATGTATATATACACTTGAGCTTGCTATTTATGTAGCCTATCGTTGCTGATGATTTTATCAACTTGATCTCTTAGCTTCCATTTAAGATGTTCTATTTCTCATCTGTTTATCTCTAATTTTTTTTCTGTCAGCTTCAAAATTTAATAACTCTGCTCTCCTTCCATCTGTGTCTTCTGATCTAAACCCTTAAGGCATCTTAGCAGCTAACTGGAGAGATAAGCAGCATTCTTCTTGTAATTGGCAAAGTTAGGCACTCCATTTTCATTACAACTTTAAAACTGTTCAAGCTGCCCTGCTGGCCCAGAAATGCAGGACAAAACCTTATCTGGTAGGATTTAATCTGAGTCGCTGGCTCTGTCCTTGTCTCTCTTGGAGGGAATCCTGACTAGCCATTCAGAGCTGGGGCAGGAGCACTCAGCTGGAAAGTGAAAGGTCTGGCAGGAGGAGCCACCTTCCTCACAGATACTCCTGGGTCCTCAGGTCCTCTGGGTATCACCTCTTTTTATTTGTCCTCAAGAATTACAGGTCTAGCTGGGTTCAGGGATCCGGTGGATGACTGACAGTATTTTAAGGTTGGTGAGTAAGAATCGATGGAACTGGGGACTAAATATGTGGTAAATGACCATGCTGAATGTGACTTAAACTCATTTCTCTTAAAAGTGCTGCCATACACCCCCAAATGTAAGATTTCAAATTTCTCTTCTTCTCTTTCTTTCTTTTTTAATGCTATGTGATCTTTGATCATAATGCTATGTGGTGTAAGAAGGATTGGATGAATAAGAAAGAAGGCTACACAGGAGGCCTGGGAGACCGACTACAACCCAGTCTTAATATTCTGTTGCTTAGATTCCAAGTCCTGTGTGTGATATTTTTTAGTCAGAGAGACCTTTAAATCCCCATGGTTCCTACTCAGTTATAAGCAGTGTGTTCTCTTAATTCCCATGGCAGACATTTTCTCACAAATTTGGAGGTTAAAAAGAAAGAAAGGGAAAAAATAAAACCCTTTCCAAAACATAAACCCCACACTAAAAAACATAAGCAGGGAATGTTGAAGCTGGGAGCCTGGTTACCGTGACAACTAGGGTTTGCCAAACTCCCCTCTCAGAGATCTGGACCTTTGTTTGAAATGGTTGCTTTTCAGATGGGCTTTGACCACCAGACTTGTGGCTCCAGCCAGATGTATTCAAAGGGAAAAGTGGATTTGGCAAGGTCCCACCTCCTGGGAGCATTGTCTACATGACAGCTTCCAGTTCCTTTTCACGACTCCACTCTCATCTCTACCCATAAATGCTCTGTGAGGAAGGCAGAGAAGGCCACAGCCCCTTGGCGATGGTCACCTAGAAGACCATAAGGAAGACGGGAAGAATTATCTGGTACAATGGACAGGTGCTAGGGCCTGTGTGACGGAATTTCCTGCCTTTTCTTCTCAACAAACACCCCTACTACTTCTTCCCACTGGGGACCAGGCTATATGTATTTATTTCTTAGCTGAAATAAAACTGGAAAGAAGTCAGATTTTGTCTTTAAGGTTCTTATTGTCTCATTCAGACATCAGAGATTAGATCACTTGATCACCAGGGATCTCTAGATGACAACAAGCAAAATATCACGGGCTTTTAAGAAGTGTTGAAGATAGGTGGCTGGAGCAGGTATCACTAGAGCTGAAGAGCTAGGGCTGGTATGTATGGCAGATGACATAGAGCTCCAGCTGCTCTCTCAGAAGAGCAATAAATAAAGGTTGGAGGTGGTAAGAAGTAGGGGTTGAAGATTTGTGTGAGGTCATAAATAAGGCAGGGGAATCTGTTGGGTCCAGCACTTTTAAAGTAAGGCTGAAAACTCCATGAACCACTGAAGAGGTGTGAGCAAGGACAAGGACAGGCATTAGGTTGTAGGAAATTTAATCCAGATGGAAGAACACTGCAAAAAAAGATACCTGAAGGCAGGCTCAAACAGAAAGCTCACATGATGCTGTACTTGTTTGATTTTATTTACTGTCTTAGAAGGCTGCTGTTTACAAGATGTTTAATGGGGCAGAGTCATTGTAGAGCCTCAGTTTCCTCAAGTGTTTTCCAAGAATCTGATGTTTTGTTATGTGCACTGTGGTCCATCAGATGCATCTTTGGTTCACATGTCCCAAGAGCCATTTTCCACTTAAGTCCAATATGTACGTTTTCATGAATATCACTTGCTTCAAGAAATGGAGGTTTGGCATTTTCCTAGCAAGAGATAAGCCTTTTGGGCTGTCCATCCTCAGTGGCCACATTGAGGCCCACCTCTCACCAGGTGGCACAATCCTGTGCTTTCCACTAGAGAGATGCCCTTGGACTTGAGGATAGCTGGGGCCTGGTTTCAGCTTTCAACACAGACAGTAAGAGTTCTTTAACAAAAGGCTGTCATGGAAATTATGCATAAAGTATAGTATCATTCTTTTTTTTTAAAAAAAATGTTACTACCAGTGCATACATTTATATTTTTCAGTTTTTTTTTTAAATTTACAAATACTTCCAAATAAATATAAATAGAACTCCCTAAATATCTGGCAACTGTGGTAAAGACCCCTCTTAATTGCAGCATGAATTAATAGAGCATGTAAAGTCTATATTACATTTTTAAAAATTTAGAGATTTAAGAGCTGGAGAGATGGCTCAGTGGTTAAGAGCACGTATTGCTCTTACAGAAGACAGACCTGAGTTTGGTTTCTAAACACATATCTTCGCTTAGAACTACTTATCCTCCAGTTCTAGGGGCCCAATGCTCTCTTCTAACCTAGGCATATATGTGACATACATGCAGAGGAAATACTTATCACATAAAATAATAAACCAAAAAAAGACATTTAAAAATTGATGCAACATTTTTTAGGGGGGAGGATGCTACTCGCTGTTTCAAAGCAAGCAGTATTTCTAATTTTCCCCATTACTATTGGTGGGGCCAGTTAAGCCCATTCCAGTGGGTGGACTAACTACCCTGTGACACATTGCCTTTGGGCAATGTCAGGTAGACCACTGGGGCCATGTCACTTTCCTTCTCCCTCAACAGCTTCATTTATCTAATGACTGACATTCTACATGGTGTGAATTTGTGTTAGATGTTATAATGAAAGGGAAACAGACACATGAAGGGTTGAACTGTCTGAATAAATGCTAAGCAATGTTTCACTGTTCAGGCAGAAATCCACACTCCTGTCTCTTATTTGTCTCCATTTTAGTTGCTTTCATGTATGTATGGCTACATTTATACTTGTAAGAATCTTTAGGAGACCAAAGGTACTAAATTAATATTATCCAAATATCTTCTGTTTTAATTAATCATATGACCCTATTGCAGTTTCTAGTATCATTTCCCAATACCCCACTTGAAGGAATGGATTCTCAAAGATGCTAAGTAAGTATTTGAGCTCATGCAGCTAAAGGGATGAAAAGAAGTTTTAAAATGCATATCTAACTGAATGAATGTGGCTGCCTGTTCATTGATCATGTCCCTAAGGAAGAATTTGTAACTAACATGAAAAATGCTCTGAACCTACCTAAAGGGCCTGGTGAGGCATGGATGTGCTACATTTTTCTAAGAAGTGAAACACTGTCTAGGTGACCTCTTATCTGAGGGGTTGCAAATTCAAATTCTATAGTACCCTGCACTGGGAGGGTGTTTTACTTTCTGTTTTGCTTTTCCAACTTCAGTCACCTGGGAAGAGAGAGCTTCTCTTGAGAAACTGCTTCTGTTCGATTGGTTTTTGGGCAAATTGATGGAGTATTTTCTTCATTAATCATCAGTGGAGGACCCAGTCCACTAAAGGTGGTCCATCTTTGGGCGGGTGATCCTAGGATGATAGGAAAGCAAATTGAGTGAGCCACAGAAAGCAAGACAATATGTAGCATTCTTCTATGATCTTTCAGTTGCTGCCCTGTTTGAGTTCCTGCTTTGAATTTCCTCTATGATGTTTAGTGGTCATGACATAAAGACAAATAGATCCTTTACTCAAAAGCTGTTTTTGATCATGGTCTTTATCACAGCAATGGAAAAACAGGAACTATAAGGGGATGTACGGTGATAGTTTGTGTATCAAATAAAGATTGCCTGAAGATCAGAGGACAGAGCCAGTCACAGAGTTAGCCACAGAGGTCAGGCAGTAGTGGCACATACCTTTAATCTTAGCACTCAGGAGACAGAGATCTATTTGGATCTCTGTGAGTTCAAGGCCAGCCTTTACTGTACAAGATTAATTCAGTTTAAAAGAAAAGCAGAGCCAGGCAGTAGTGGCACATACATTTAATCGTGGCACTTGAGATCCCATGTCACTGCTCCCAATACTTAGAAAACATATATGCCTTTAATTCTAGCACTAGGAAAGATGAGACAGGAAGTGACATAGCTGGGCAGAGAAAGAAATAAAAGGTTGGAGGAGACAGGAGTTCTGCCCTTCCCCATTGCCTTTGCCTCCTTTCCCTCTCAGCTGAGGATTTAGAGGCATTCTTTGTGGAGGTAGGATCTACCCCCTTTTGGCCTGAAGATTCAGTAAATGGTGAGATGTCTCTCAGGTGGCTTGTTCCTCTATGTCTCTGATCATTGAGCTATACTCCAATATCTGGCTCTGGGTTTTTATGATAAAGCCAATTATGATTTGTGCATAGGTATGAACTGAGCAAAGTGAACACTGGAAAGCAATAGGGCCTAGAGAGAACTAAAGCATCACAGTGACAATGCCCTAACCCTAACCCCTTCATGGTCCTTTGAAGCTTGTCTGTGAGCAATGTTCTCTTTCTATTAAACAACCTAGTGATGAATGAATGCATCATGCTTCTTACCCAGCACACATGGTCAAACTACAGACCACAGTCTTAGATAGGGAGAACTATGCAAATTAGAGAAGTCTATTTCATCTTTTATCATAACCCAGAAGAGTGACATTAATTAGATATTAATTATGATAGAAATGGCTGTGATAGTCCCATTTTGGTGTTGGCCAGCTTAAAGAGGAGATACATCACACTGGGGTACATGTTGAGTCATGGAGTACAGAGCAAAGTACATGAAAAGAGCAAGATAGGCCAAAGTAGCTCCCAGAATACATACAACCAGGGTCAGAGTGTTTGTCTAAGGGTATAGTTGTCAGCTGCATGAGCAGCAAAATATTCACACAAGACTAATTGTATTAGTGTAGTAACATATGAAAAATGGTCTAGTGGTTTCTCAAAAGTTTGATGGAGAGTGCCCATAAGACCTGGAACTTATACTCTTAGTTTTGTACTTCAAAGAAAGAACAGGAATCGTACACAAAAGTTCATAATGTCATCATTCATAATATCAAAATGTCTACAGACAGGTATGTTCATCACATGTGTACACATACAGTAGGCATCATGGAAAGAGACATTATTTGGTCCCCAAAGATACAAAAGCATGGGCCTTATGCTGGCATATGTCTGTAACACTGCAACAGAAGGTTCACCAGTCTAGGCCAGCCTCCCTTATACAGTGAGACCCTATCTCAAGATATTAATGACAAAAGGTAGAAAAGAAGTATGCATACCCATGCTTATTGCATCAGGAATCAGCCTGGCAAATGGTAGTTACGTGAACGCAAGGCAAAATACCATACTGCCCTAGTCTGCTTCTTGTTGCTGTGGTAAACATTGTAATCATAAACAACTTGGGAAAGACAGGGTTTATTTGGCTTATGTAAATTAGTCCATCGTTGGTGGAAGTCAGGGTAAGGACATCAAGCAGGAGAGAGGTGGGAACCAACAGAGAGGGGGTAGCTGCCTTTTGCTTCAGGCTTGTGCTCAGGTACCTTTCTTAGGGTCTCTCGGGGCCACCTGCCCAGGAGCCAAACCATGCACAGTGGGCTGGGCCCTGCTACATCAATCAAGAAAATGCCCCACAGACCTGCTCACAGATCAGTGTAATGGAGGCTGTCCCTCAACTGAAGTTCCTTCTTTCCAAATAACCCCAGTTTATGTCAGGTTGTCAAAACAACAGCAACAAACAAACAAAAACAACCCAAAACTTCAAAATTACCGGTAAACACATGATTTCACTCATACAAACAACCTAGAATTGCTTCTAACCTAAAAAAATGGGAAGTAAAAAGTGGTTGCTTAAACCAGGAAGATCAGAGGGCAAAAAGGGTAATCGTGAGAAGGTATGCATTCTTTTCAAAGTGAAGAAAGTGCTCTAAAATTGACTATAGCAATGACCACACATATGTGTGTATATACTAAGCCTCATTGGACTTGTGCATTTTAAATGAGTATATTGATGGTCATTGAATTCTGTCTCAATAAATCTGTCCCTTGGGCCTCTTCACAAGCCATTTCATCTTGAGTGTCTCTGTTTGTCTTCCTTGCAGGCCTGTGTGCCACAGGCTGATTATGATAATGGCCTGTGCTTGGGTAGCACCTTTCTTTCAAGGATGTCAAGTAGTTTGCAAACACTAATTAAGCCTGTGCTGCCAGCAGAGGGGTAAACATTGTTTTACCGTTCACAAACATTCAAGCAATCTTTTTAACTGCAACTGATTCAACCCATTTCCACGGCTGGTTGGCTCCAGAACACTTTTTAACAGTTCAGGAATTCAAATATATAGCAGTTTGCAGTGTTTCTCCCCTGTTGCTGAGGGGTCTCATCTGAATACTTTAAGTCACTTAACTCTCCACCAATCCAGGAAGTCAGAATTATTGATTCTGACTGTGCTGAGAAGTTGAGGTTCATAAAGACTGCACATCACAGAAACCAGCTCTGGGACCTTCCATCAGGACACATGCAGCTCAAGTGTCAATAGGAAGGTGGGCACATAAAGCAGAAACTAAGGGGATGAATAAGGACATGGGGGCCACATTAGGCTATAGCATTAGGATTCCCCATTCACACCACAGAGCAGCTGTGCACATTGGGGGTCTGGTATTATCTGAACTGTTGTTCTCTTTTTATGTGGTTAATCTCTGTCTACATTTATTATTTCATGTTGTAAGGTATGAGGGTCAAATCCAGGGCTTTTCCTGTAGCAGGCAGGCATTCCCTATGAGTTACAGCCTCAGCCTCATTTCCTTTCTTTAGTGGTTAAAGTTCCAAGCATAGGCATCTAATTATCCAGTCGTGTATGTGTGTGTGTGTGTGTGTGTGTGTGTGTGTGTGTGTGTGTGAACACATGGCATGTACAAAGGCTAGAGGAAGACACTGAGTGTCCTCTATTAATCTCTCCCTTATTCTTTTGGGGAAGTCTCCTTTGGACCTGGAGTTCACTGTTTTTAAAACAGGCTAGCAGCCATCAAGCCCCTGTTTCCTATCTCCCTGCTCCCACACTCTTCATTCATTGTTGGGATAACAGGTCCTTGGCTACTCACAGCTTTTTAGATGGGTGCCAGGGATCCACATTCAGATTATCATGCTTGTGTAGCAAGCACTCTTAACTACCAAGCCACTTCCCTAGGCCAACTTGAAGTCATGCTAGCACACATGGAAGTGAAAGTACAGGGATAGGAAATGCATTCTAGCAATGCAAAGCAAAGAGCTAACCTGAACATGGGCTCTGAACATCTACTCTGCTTTGGTGAGGAGCACAGTCCACCCAGAACACTGCTGGGAAATTAGCAGTGGGGGTGGGGGGAGAGAGAACAGCTGAGTCCCTTGGTACTGAGCACAAGGCTCAGAGGTAAGAGCCTAGGCTTTGGTGGGGAACACAGTCTGCATAGACCATGCCTGGTGTCATAACAGCAAAGAAGCAGAGGAGTTCCTAAAAGCATGACTGAGAGGTCAAAGGTCAGAAGGTGACTTCCACCACCTGAACCTGGACCCTGAGATGTCCACTCTGCTTCAGTGCAAAGCACAGCCCACCCAGAACACGGCTGGTATAATAGCAGTAGAGTAACAGCCAAGTCCCTGGGTACACATTTGAGAGTTGAGAGGTCAAGAGGTGACAACTGGCATCATAACACTGTGACCTCATGAGAGCAGCTGACCCTCTAAACACATAGCTGATTAAGAACCCTCAGACAAACAACTCACTAAGAGCCAACCAAGAACTAACCAAGAATGAATTGGGGAAACAATGAGCAGATGTCAGTGCAAGAATACATACAACAATACAAAGGTCAATAAGACATCACTAGAAGAAGCAATCAGTTCTATAGTTTCAAGACCCAAACATAACAACCAAGAGGGAACAGAAGGAAACAACCTTGAAAACAGCTTTATGAAACTAATAGAAGCCTTAAAAGAGGATATAAAAAAACTCCCTTAAAGAAATAGAAGAAAATACAAACAGAAAATTAGAAGAGATGAACAAAGCCCTTAAAGAAAATAAAGAAAACCAAGAAAAAGAAGACCAACAGGTGAAAGAAATTTACCAAGAATTAAAAATTAAAATAGAAGCAATAAAGAAGAACAAACCAAGACAAAACTGGAAAATCTGAAAAAAAACAACAACCCGGAACCACAAATTCAAGTATAACCAACAACTCCAAGAGATGGAATAGAGAATCTCTGGGGTGGAAGACTCAATAGTGGTAATAGATAAATCAGTTAAAGAAAACACTAAAACCAAAAAATGTCATAACACAAAATGTCCAGGGAATGTAGGACACCATGAAAAGGCCAAACCTGAGAATAATTGGAATTGAAGAAGGAGAAGAATACCAGCTGAAAGACACAGAAAATATATTCAGGAAAATCATAGAAGAAAACTTCCCCAAACTAGAGAAGGAAATGCCTATAAAGATACAGGAAGCCTACAGAACACCAAATAGACTAGACCCACAAAAAAAGTCTGCTTGCCATATAATAATCAAGCCTCTAAACCTACAGAACAAAGAAATAATATTAAGAGCTGCAAAGGAAAAAGGTCAAATCACCTATTAAGGCAGACCCATCAGAATAACATCCGACTATTCAATAGAAACAATAAAAGCAAGAAGGTCCTGGTCAGACATCATACAGACATTAAAAGTACATGGATGCCAACTTAGACTTCTGTACTCAGCAAAACTGTCAATCAACATAGATGGAGTAAACGAGCTATTTCATGACATGACCAGATTTAAACAATACCTAACCACAAATCCCGTCCTACAAAAAACCCTAGAGGGAAAATGCCAACCTAAGAAAACCAGAATCACCCATATAACCAAAGACAATTGATAAGCCCACAGAAGAACCACCCTTCCCGAAAAAAGGAAATACAAGCAGCTACCAAAAATGATGGGAAATATTGATCACTGGTCATTAATATCCCTTAAAACCAGGAACCATCCTTCTGCTGTATACAAGAAATGCACCTCAACTTTAATTGCAATGCAAGGATGGTCCAATGTACAGAAAACTGTAAATGTCATCCATCATATAAACAAATTGAGGAAAAATAGACACATGGTCATTTCCTTAGATGCTGAAAAATCCTTTGACAAAAATCCTTTATGAAAAAAGTCCTGGAGAGATCAGAAAAACAGGGAAAATGCCTCTAAATATAATGAAGATGATTTACAAAAAGCTGATGGCCAACATCAAACTAAATGGAGGAAAACTCAAAGCAATCCCACTAAAATCAGGAACTAGACAAGGCTGTCCCCTCTCCCCTTATCTATTCAATATAGTTCTCAAAGTTTTAGCTAAAGCAATAAGAAAATGCAAGCACATTAAAGGAATACAAATTGGAAAAGAAGAAGTCAAACTATTTCTATTTGCAGATGATATGGTTGTATATATAAGTGAGCCACAAACTTCTACCAGGGAACTTTACAGCTGATAAACACATTCAGCAATGTTGCAGGATACAAGATTAACTCAGAGAAATCAGTAGCCCTCCTATACACTAAAGACAAAAGGACTGAAAAAGAAATAAGGAAAACATTACCCTTTATAATAGCTGCAAATAGCATTAAATAATTTGGTGTAACTATAACCAAAGAAGTATCATATTTGTTTGACCAAAATTTTAAATTTCTGAAGAAAGACATTGGAGAGTATATAATAAAATGAAATGATCTCCTAAGTTCCTCGATAGTTAGACTCAACATAGTGAAAATGGCAATCTTACCAAAAGCAATCTACAGATTCAATGAAATTCTCATCAAAATTCCAACACAATTTTTTTATAGATCTTGAAAGAACAATACTCAATTTTATTTGAAATAACAGGAAGGCCAGGATTGTCAAAACAATTTTGCTTAACAAAAGAACCTCAAGAGGCATCACCATCCCCAACTTCAAATTATACTATAGAGCTACAGTAATACAAACAACTTGGTATTGACATAAAAACAGACTTGTGGATCAATGGAATCAAACTGAAGACCTAGACATTACTCCACACACCTATGAACTCTTGATTTTTGACAAAGAGACCAAAAATATTCAATGGAAGAAAGTATCTTCAGCAAATAGTGTTGGCATAGCTGGATGTTAGTGTGTAGAAAAATGAAAATAGATCCAAACCTATCACCTTGCACAAAACTTAAATCCAGTAGATCAAAGACCTCAACATAAACCCAACTACACTGAACTTGACAGAAAAGAAAATGGGAAATACCCTCTAACTCATTGGCATTGGTGACTACTTTTTAAATATAACATCAGTAATGCAGAAATTAAGAACAACAATCAATAAGTGGGACCTCCTGAAACTGAGAAACTTCTATAAGGTCAAGGACACAGTCAATAAGACAAAATGACAGCCTCCAGAATGGGAAAAGATTTTTACCAACCCTACAAGTGACAGAGGATTGATCTCTAAAATATATAGAGAACTCAAAAAACTAGAGCCCAAATTAAAAAATGGGGTTCAGAACTAAAAAGGGAATTTTTGGCAAAATTAAAAATGGCCGAAAGGCACAAGAAAAAGTGATCAACATCTTTAGCCATCAGAGAAATGTAAATCAAAACAACTTTGAGATACCACCTTACACCTATCTGAATAGTTAAGATTAAAACACAGATCATAGTCTATGCTGGAGAGGATGCAGATCACAGCCTATGCTGGAGGGGATGCAGAACAAGGGGAACATGCCTCTATTATTGGTAGGAGTGTAAACTTGTTCAGCCCCTTTGGAATGCAGCAGTATGGTGGTTTCTCAGAAAACTGGGAATCAATCTCCCCAAGGATCCAGCAATATCACTCTTAGACATATACCCTAAAGATGCATATTCACACCTCAAAAGCATTAGCTCAACTTTGTTCAGAGCAGCATTATTCATAATAGCAAGAACCTAGAAACAATCTAGATGCCCCTCAACTGTGGAATGGATTAACAAACTGTGGTACATCTACACACTGGAGCACTACTCAGCAGTAAGAAAAAAATAATATTCTAAAATTTTCAGGCAAATGGATAGATATGGAGAATATCCTCTTGTGGAAGGTATCACAATTCCAGAAAGAGAAGCAGGGGATGTACTTACTGATTAATGGAATTTAAAAAAAAAATAAAAAGGGAGAGATATCATTGTACACAAGAATTCAAGGCTAGAACATAGATAAATGACACAATGCCTCACTTCTACTTGGATGGCCTCTGGCAGGGGTGTGGGTGAGGAAAGACTTGTTTTCTTTAAGGGTTTGGCCACAGGGAGTTTAGTTATGCTCCAGTAAGTAAATGAGCAGCATGAATGCAGCAGTTTTGTAAATGGGGAGGTCATAAGAGTGGGCATGAATCTGAGAGGTCTGATATCTGAGGTTGATGGGGTGCATGATGTAAAATCACCAAATAAAGAGCAACTATTAGTCTTAAATATTTTACATTGGGATACATTTTTGTATATTGATGTGAATTTAATTTTGTTATACTGTATGTATGTATGTATATATGTATGTATCTTGTTTAGGTTAGTATATTTGTGTAGCTCATTCAAAATGTATGCTATAATTAAAAATACAGAACAGACATTTATAATAGTCAAACTTATAGTCATGCTAAGTATGTTTTCAAGGCCATAAACAAATATATTTAGATATATGGATGATCTTCAAATACCTCAAAGACCTACAGAAAATGGCATTTAATGTTTAATAACAGAAAGCTTGTCATGACAGTGAGATACATCTGCTCCTGGCAGCACCAATTTACTTCAGAGAAGATACTGGGCATTGAAGAAACTCCATATAGAGTTTGCTTACTTTATGGAAAAAGCTAGCCATGTGTGCAAAGAAACTGCCTTTGCCTCAATTGCTGATTATTACTGTCGAAACTAGACCAGCAAGACACAAGAAAGGTGACTGCTGAACTTTGCCAAGGTAAGGTGGAATAGTCCTTTAAAATTTTCTTCTTCACAGGAAAGTCTGTCGAATACGCTAGGCCGGTAGCTCAGAGTTGGATGACCCAACATTGCAAAGGAACTCTGGTTAACTGTCCAGGAAGCCTGATGTCCTTGTCATTAGGTAACATTTCATCCTTCTGGGGTCTTTGATAGTGTTAAAGACTAAATAGTTAAACTTACAGTTTTTCTTAGTTATGATAGAAAACAAATTTGGGAAGGTATAAAATTTGGACTCACAAAGAAAGTATAGATAATGGAGTTTTGGATAATTGATAATTTTCTCTGATTTTGGCAAGTGCAAATAAACTGAATATTATAACTGTGATTCTTAAAAAAAGAAAGAAAGAAAGAAAAGGAAGGAAAAGAGCCATGCCCTCTACCTGAGCATCTCTGGCCAATATGGAAATGTTGAAGCAAGGACACTGAGAAAATACCATGGTCTAGAGAGGTATTCCCATGGGGCTGAGCAGGCTTCCAGGAGGACTTCATAATCCAAGCCAATAGGACTTAAGGGAGACTTCTGAATAGGGTTGTATACCATTTGTATATTGGCTGAGAATCAAAGCTTAGCTTTTTATTGTCATTTTGATTTTTTTTTTCTGAGACAGAGCTCTACTCTATAGTCCAGACTGGCCTGAGCTCACTACGTCATTCACACTACCTACAAAGTCATGGCCATCCTCTTGCTTCAGGATCTCAAGTACTAGGATTATGAGTGTAAACCATTATGCCTTGTTTCGTGGTTTGACTCTTTCCTCTGCAGATCATGAGGTTTTTGCTTTCCATTAAATATTTACAGAAAGTACAAATAACCACAAATCAGTTAAATTAGTTAAATGGAAGATGTATTATTCTTAATGAAAAGGAGCCTTTTTAGAGTAAGAATACCATACACACTGGTAGAGATGATTTCTGTAGAGCAGCAGTATCAAACTGACAGTGCCTCACCTTGTGCTCATGTCAACTGATTAATTCAGCAACTATTCTTAGATGTTTGCTATGGATAGAGGATGCTCCATGAAGAATGGAAATTATCCTCATGGGAAACCACACAGTCAGAAGGAAAATGCATTATATCAGATACTAATAAACACCATGAAGAAGAGTAAAACCAAATGAAGGGCTGGAGAATAATAAAGCTGTAGTGCCTACTGTTTTAAATAGTGTGGTCAGGGAGTACATACAGCAGTGCCAGGAGGAAGTGTATGGTGCTGGGATGGGTGTAAAGACAGGCTTAACAGTTCTAGGGATTGGGTCAGGTCAATGTTTCTGAAAAAGTGGAAAGGTGTCTCTAAAAAGAGATGTAATGGGCTGGAGAAATGGCTCAGTTTGCAGCACCTGAATGGTGGCTCTCAATATTTGTAACTTGAATTTCAGGGAATCTTATGCACTCTTCTGGACTCAGTAAGTACTGCATGCATATGGTGCTCAGACATCCATCCAGGCAAAAATACACATTTTTTTATTATTAAATGTACATCAATCTTTTAAGAAGAATAGTAGCTCACATTGGTTACTTCAAGTATGGGAAGCAACTGTGATCCCTACACTAAACAAACACAGCAGGGAATTAGGACATGACTTGAGAACAGGTCAAAGTTCAAAATTGGTTGATGTCATTTATCACATATAATATCAAAAGATAATAGGCAGGATGAAGAGGGGAAAAAGGTATTTGGGTTGAAGACCTGTGTAATTTTCTTGTCTCAAATTCAGGATGAGTACAATGTATTAGGCATTTGGAAGAACCTAAGAGAAGTGCCATACTTGTTGAGCATGTGACTCTGTGTACATGAAATATATAAACCATCCTCTAAAATTAAGAAGTGGGAAAATGGTAGAGAAAGATGCCAGGCAAGCATATTTCTGGTAAAGTAACAGCATGTGTAGAACCTTAAGGGCAACAAATGATTTGGGGAAGTATAAGTAGTTTGGCTTGACAGGCATACATAAAGCAATGTATGTAAGGATGGGGGTAGGGGGTCACATAGAAGAAACAGGCAAGGAACAAATACCCTAAACTAAAGAATGTCTAGCATGCACCAGGCATAAATGTTGTTAGTTCTATGGTTGTTGGGCTCTGGGCAAAAGTGAATAGTTGTAAGAAGGAGGGTGACAACATAATCAGATTGATATTCAGTCAAATAGGAGGATGAAGACGTTGTTTTCAGTGGAACAGTGCTGGAGACAAGAATAGAAGTCAGGTGCAGGTTTCAGAATTCCAAATGAGAAGGTTGAACTAAAACAGTTAGAATGGGTGGGAAAAGTTTCTTGTTTCTCTTCAATGTTACTCTTGGGTTGTCCAAAAATACTATGTCAAGAGTATGGCCAAACTTACACTATTTATCAAAACTTCTATAGGAGAATATTCTTATTTTTTTTTTAAAAAAATTAGATTTATTTATTTTATGTGCATGAGTAGTGGTTTGCCTTTGTGAATGTATGTTCACCACATATGCAAGCCCAGTGCCCTTGAAAGTAACAGGAAGACACAGAATACCCTGGAACTGGAGTTACACATAGTTTTAAGTCACCATTTGGAAACTGAATTTAGGTCGTCTGCACAAGCAACAAGTGCTTTTCACTCCCAAGCCATCTCTCTTGTCTATTCTTGTAGTTTGTGAAGCCTTAAATGTATCAGTGAATGGAGTAACAGGATGTTTTAAAATATGTATTAATAGATTACATGTAGTGTCTCCCTCTGGCTATGAGAGTCAAGGATGTGATGACTCAGTTTACTCTCCCACTGCTTGCTAGATTCTCATGGGAGAGCAGTGTGAGTCCAGGGACTTTCCAAGAGCATTTTTATTATTACCTCCTGGGGCTCCCTCAGGGCAGCAGCATGGAATATCCAGTCACCTCACTCAACCCATATAATCCCCAGTGTTCTTAACATTCAGGGCTATTGCACTCAGAGCTGTTTCTTTCTTACTAAGACCAAGTTGGAATGGGACAGGTGATGATTAGTAGAGAAGTCATAGTCTGGAGTTTGATTCCAGGTAGGCATTTGTCTGCCTTCCTTGGTTGCCATTAGTGAGCAGTCAAACTTACTGGTGGGAGAGAGAGAGTCTTGTCTCAATTGAGAAGCAACTCGGCACATACTGCCCTGTGCTGGAGAGCTTAGAGAATCAATAGATCTCTACCCTGTGGGGATGGAAGCTTCAGATGACAGGTGTCCCTTAGAGCCACTGGATTTAATGACTCTTCTTTCCCTTTTCCCATAGAGCATGGTCTGCTGGATGCCAACATTGCCATCTACACTAGTGTGCAAAGAGAAATGAATGTGTCTCCTGCTACAAAATGCCAACAGCTTGTTGGTAAAGAGCGATAAGTAAACAGATGAGTAGAGCATGGTAAAATAAAGGCTTGCAAATTTCACTTAAATCTCTTGCTAGAGCATTTCTAGGTATATTGTAGTACTTCACCAAACCTACATCAAGAAAAAATTATCTTCATTTGTTTTCGTATGCTTCTTCATAAGAGTTAATTGCTTATTTTAGGAAGTCATAAATACAAGAGCCTCTGGGCTGGGTGGATGGCATGAGTGAGTGGGGGCATGTAGGAGGAGTGGAGAGTGGGTAAATGATGGAACACTGTGTTCCAAAGGGGGGCAGCTGTACTCAGAGCAGGCAGATTGCTCTTGGGCATAAATACACAGCCAATGATGCCAGCTTTTATGGTTTTTCAAGAGAAACTGGAATTTAAGTGAAATGTCTGAATTTTAAATTCTTACACTAGCTTAAATAATAATAATAATAATAATAATAATAATAATAATAATAAGATACAGTGCCAGTGAAACTCTCCCTGGTCACATTGTCTGGGGTCATAGAAGGATACTCTAAGAGGCAGATTTGTGAGTCCTAAGGAGGAGTGCAAAGACAGGAGCAGAAGAGCCTGGAGTTACCCAACAGCTCCCATCACTGAATAATGCCTTTGTTTTCCAGAGACAGAAAGGGAATCTCAAATGCTTGTCATTTGCTTTCTTCTCTTTGCTATTGCAAAGCACTTTGCAGCATTTTGAAGAAAACAACACTCAAGTAAACAACACTATTTTCTTTGAAGATGAAATCAATCCCAGAACACACCCTTTGAGGCTCTGAGTACATCTGACCATTTTCTCTGCACCCCTTGACACACAAACTAAATGAACCATTATGCTGTAAATTTGTCTTCAAAGAAACAAGGAGACAGTCCAAGGACTTGGGCATGATGATTTCTTGGACAGAGATTGCTTCCATCCAGCCTGCTGGTCCTTATGTATGAAGTCCCTGCCATCATTCTACTATGTTTCTCTTCCATGGCACTGCAGGGGTACACACCTTCTGTGCCTGTTCCCTGAACTCTGAGTGTCATTGACTATGTCTATGTCCAGTAGCTACAGCCTAAGAAAGAAAGACACATTTGACCTTGCAGCATTTGAAGTATGGCATATTTGACTTTGACTTTGCTAGGGAAGTAATATGGGCCTAAGCCATGTGAGCATTAGAAAGTCCCTAGGGGATGTGGTACAAAGAGGTGAACTTCCCCGTCCCAGCCCTGCTCCTTTGGCAGGCTATGTTCTCCAGAATCTTCATGGTGCCAACTGCCCTTTGCTTCCCACCAGCCAATGGCTATAAATATAGTCACATTTCCCACATACTGTATTTATGTTTCAGAAAATGTCTGCGTTGCATACGTAATAGAGGAGATATAATTATAATATTTCAAAACTGGCCAAATTTCGTGAAATATAAAATAACAGATGGCACCACACAATATTGGTGCGGTGTGCTTCATTTAAATCATAACTGGGGCCTGAAAATGTTCCCATTTGTTGCAGGGTGGTGATGAGTGTAAGTGTTAAGGGATAGGGTTGGAGTGTCTCTGTTTCTTTATCCTCTTGAAGTTTATTTTGGGGAAAATGGTGCTGAGAAGCTGTCCATACCTAGTAACCTCAAGTCCAGCCTTACGACTCACTGATCACATGCATCTCAATGTTTCCATTAGTTGGATAAAAGAGGTGTGACCTGTGGACACAAGTTATGGTTTATGTGTGATATCAATCTGGCTTGTATGCACATTTATCTTTCACATCTTCATCTATCCACTGAAAGCTCAGCTAAGTTTTTAAAGCTTCAGATAGAGCATAGCAGTTATGTTGGATGTTTCTAGACAGATGTGGGTTATGTTCTGACCCTGTAGTTGACCACTGATTTCTTTCCTTTATCCAAAGACAATGCAATTTGGGATATCACTGGCCCTCAGCAGTGCCTTGGGAACTGGAGTTTAATGTGAAATCAGACCAAGTGACACACATGTTACTCTGGTCCTCAAATCTTCTCATATTCAGCAAAATAATTCACTAATTTGGATAGGTGAACATTTGCATAAGTGCTTACACAACCTACATTTTCCAAGTGAATGTATTTTCCTCTCCCCAGTTGCCTTTTCCATATTACTGAAGAAACTATAAAATTCACCAATAAGTTTTCAGACCTCCCCCCCCACCATGTAGAATGACATAAGCATGAAGAGCCACACACACACTTGTCTGTTAGAGAATCTCCTTGTCTGAAGGTGAAGTCTTTTATGATTCAGCCTTTACTGAGTCACATGCCTAAAGAGGCAGCCCTAGTTGGTGGAAATAACCAATATCTGTATTTAATCTGATGGAAAATTATTTCCCTAACTCCTGTCCATCACAGCTACTTGAGAATTTGACTTTAAGGAAACCACTGTTTTTGGGAAGATCAGCTTTAATGGGAGGAGATAATACTGGTAATAGAAATAATTCAGAGAATGAAAAGCTCACTCAGGAAGTAGTAGATACCCATAAGTGGGGGAATCCCTGCAGCTATATGTGTGCTCTGCGGTGACAGTAGAAGGGACCCCAGAGGCTTGCTTTGCTAAGTGCCCCAACCAGCTGCAGCAGAAGTACTTGGACGCTTCAGAAATGCAATGCCCAGGCTCCACTGAAATCTAAAGAATCAGTTTGAGTTTTGACAAGATCTCCAAGTGCTGTGTGCACTTTAGTATCTGGGAATCCCTGTTCCCCAGGACTCCCTGTAATGGGCATGTCTGTCTGAGTGAATTGAGGTTACCAAGCGCATATGACTTCTTGTGGCTCTCAGCCCTCTCAACTCTTAGGTGGAGAAAGTACACACAAGTGGGGTTAGAGAAGTCTCCCAGAGTCCTCCACTCAGACACGGTCATAACACAATGGGATTGGAATGCTTTTGCCTTTTGCCCACTGCTGCCCATTCGCCTATAATCTAGGAAAGGTGCTGAAAATCACACCGAGTTGTTTTTTTGAATTTTACCACCAAACAACTCTATGAAAATGATAACAGCTTAACTAAATGGGGTAAAGCTTTAAGCCATTATTAGCAATTAAGCCATTAGCGTTAATTAGGGCATCAATTTACTATAAGAGAGCAGGGCTTATCATCTTTGTATCCCCACTATTTAGCATGTTGAATGACAAATATTATTGTATAATTTTTTTGCTATGTATATATAGCTTTTTGCAAATAAGAATTTAAGAATGATATTACCTAGTTAAATAAGTTCTGGAAGTAGAATACCTACAGTCTCAGGATAATTCAAGAAACAGGTGGGTAAAAAGATTCTACCCAGAAGAATTTTTAAAGAGATTGGAAGCCCAGGGATCTGGATCTGGTCAGGAATGGAAGTGGGGCATGATGTGAAGGCACTGAACATTCTCACTGGTATAGGTTACCACCTCCTCAACATGCATATAGTGAGCTCAGTGAGCCACATGAGGATGTCTTAGTTACTGTTCTACTGTATCAATAAGACACTCTGACCAAGGCAACTTACAGAAAAAAGTTTATTGGGGAGTTCAGAAGGTAAGTGTAACCGTTATGGCTGGGAACATGGTGGTAGCAGGCTGGCAGGCAATGGTGCTGGACCGGTCGCTAAGAGCTTACATCTTGATCCATAAGTGCAAGGCAGAGAAAGCTAACAGGGAATAGCATGAACTTTGGACAATCCAAGTCCATTTTCAGTAGTATATCTCCTCCAAAAATGATCATGTCTCCTAATTCTACCCAAACAATCCAACCAACTGAGGACCAAGTATTCATGCCTATGAGCCCATGGGGTCATTCTAATTGAAATCAACATCAAGGGAGACTCCCTCTGTGCTGCATTGCTGCTTCTTGGGGACTCTAGAACTTGGATTATGTACCTGGCTGCCTTTACAAGCTTAGATGTAATACGACAAAAGACCCAAGACTGTGCAACCTAGACAGACTGAAATTCAAATTCAAGCATGTTTTTTTTTCCTTAGTCAATTAATATTTTCAAGCAAATTTTTCAATCCCTTTAATCCTCTTGGCCTTTACTTTTAAAAATGGTGATAACACCAGCACCAGCTCACAGGGCCATAGCTAGGTTGCGGTGATAGAGCACAGTATGATTTACTCAGCATCTAGTGTGCATCAAATGAGGAGCAAATGCTGTGCATTAAAATTGCTGCTGCCATTGTGTTCCTATGGCAAGCTTCCTGTGGAAGCTACTGAAACCTGCATTTGGACATAAGCATATGCTTAGTATCGGAATTTAGCAGGATCTTTTATTACTTTCTAGCACCACCTAAGGATCTCTTCTGCCATGTGTGTGTTCTTGCTTCAGGATTCACCACCCTCTTTTCATATGTGCTGGTAGTTTCCTGGGAGACTTGTCATTTGTACGTGGGCATGGTAGATATATGTGCTTAGAACAAAGGTTATTTCACTGAAGGTATTTCATTTAACCCTCCCTGCCCTGCCGATGAATAAATTCTTTATAACAATGCTGAGAAATTAAAAGAAAATTCTAAACAGGAGACCAAGCTCAAATCTTCTCATGTTTAAACAATCTTTTATGAAGGAAAACTAGGTAGGAGTCATAGAGATGAAGAGGGTGCCTCCTAAGTGTTATTTTGCAAGTGTTTGGCTTGTTTTGGTGGGAGACAGTAACATCTAGCTATCTCTTTTTATGCTGTTGTCCTGGAGTGCCTTGAAGGAAAGGATTACATGTCTTGACTTTTCCTAAAAAATAACTCCGACACATACAAGTAGAATTCAGCATCTTGGGGTGGGTCGCTGAGTGCAGTCATCACTTTTCTCTATGAGTCTCTCCTGTTCCAGGCTCCCACCATGGGCATCATATGAATTTCATCACCACACATTGCCTTGCACTATGTCTCAAGCAGACATACAGTCCTGTAACCAAGCATGACCATGAATATGAGTGGAGACACTTTCTTGCTTGTCAATCACTGAGTTTCTACCATGAGATAAATGCAAATGACTAAATTCCTGCTCTGGAGAAGTTGGGATGGGTATAGAAAGATAAAAAAAAATGCCTTTTCCCCCCACCAATGGTGCTCCAATGGGAAATTCAGTAAGCAAAGGATCATCCTGGAAAAGAAGTTGAGGACCCTTAAGAATCCTCGCCAGCAAAACACAACAGCTCAATTCACATTGTACAGTAGAAGTTTACTGTGATGGGCTTCATGGTCAAATGCGTCCATTGAATTGGAATGTTCATTTGTGTAAGAGGCTGTATTTATACAGTTCTAGGTGGGAAATGCCTGTGAGTATCATTCCTAGGAATCAGTAATTAGAAGAGGCATGGAAATGACATTCTCAGGAACCAGCTTTTCCAATCCAGCTACAATGCAAGCATGGACAGACATCTCTACCAGAGACAGAGATCTGGGTTGATGTCTGGAAGGAACAGGGACCACTCTGTCCATAGGTGAATTTTTCTGTACTTCCTCCTTTTACACTTTACATTCATGTCCCAACCTACAGGAACCTGGCTTTGACATCCTAATTTTTACTATGTAATGATTTCCCACTGACAGTCATTTCACAGAGCAATGTTAACATATGTTTTCTTTTCTTTTTTTTTTTTACTCAGGTTTTGGTCTATGTTGTAACTCCTTCTCTTTGGGATCTTTTCCATGTAGATTTGGTGACAGAACAGTCTTTTGGCCACATTCTCACCCCACCCCACCTTCCCTCCATTCTTGGGTTCTTCAGCTAACTGTTCTCACTTCTTCATTTTGTTTATTTCTGTGTTTATTTTTCAGAGCATTAGTGATAGCTCCTATTACTATTTGAATCAATGGGTATAATTGGCAGTTTCTCTTCCCCACCATGTTCTAAATGAGTTGAGGAAAATCAACTCAAATACATATAAAACTATGAAGTTTATGAATGGGAACACTGATTCATGTTCAGTGTGTCCACCAAGAGTGTTTCATTTTGTGTCTTTCTTTCTCCTAAATTGCCTCATTCACTCAGCCACAGGCCTACTAACCTGCTAGTTGTAGCTGTTGTCTTCCTTCACAGATAGAACCTTCCTAGGAAGGGATCACACATGGATGATTGGCAGTTTCTTTTATAAGGTAACATGGCAGAGAAGGAGGGGAAGAGGCAATAATAGAGGAGATAATAAATGAACAAATACACATGATTAGAGACAATGAAATACTACATGAGTCCTGCCTAATAGAGAAACAAGGGCTTAGGCATACCAGACTTTTGTCATTTTTCCAGTCAAATGAATCTGTCTTGTTCCTCGCTCTGGAGAGAATAGGTACCACCCTGTCTTTTCATGGCATCTATTACATAGCGTCTTCTCTCCCCCTCTCCATCTCTCCCTTCTTTCTCTGTGTAGTTAGGTGGTGCTTAGGGTAGTATAGCAAGAAAGGCAAATTTTTTATTTCAAAACTTTTTCTGAGAAGGGACAATGTTATTACACAAAGCTAGGGAAATCTGGAAAGAGGTGAAGACAACTACCCCATTATTATCTTAGTTAAAGGATATCCTTAGTTAAAACCCCTTTCCGAGCCATGGTTTTATAGATTAAACTTCTTGATTGGATGTCTCAAATGTAATCACAAGCCAGGTTGGCTTGAAGGCATACCTAGCACTGAGTTTGTACTATGTGCCAGGGACTGTCCAGCCTTGTGTTAGCTATGACATCAGGCCTTCTTGTCTGCTCTTTAAGGTAGATGATGAGGACCATGGCTGAAATCAAATTGTAAAATGAGGATATGTGGCTAGAGAACAGCCTGCCTCCACAACTGTTAGCTGCAATGCTGTGCTGACTTCTCAACCCAGACCACAGCTGTTCTCTCCAGCTGGGTTGGAACTGAGTGCATTCTTCCTCAGTCACTGACATCATTAGCATCCAGGCATACAACAAGCACTCCAGGTGTCAGTTTTTCAAACCCCTCATTGCCGCTGAATCCTGAAAATGGTACTCATTGAACAGCTCTGAGCCTATCACCTTCATCAAAATCTATAGACCAAGCTCCTCTCTTTTACCAGCAAAGTTACAGTGTTCTTTCAGATCCAAGTTCATTCAATATCTAGAGTGGTTATGTGTACCCACAGAGCATCCCAGACAGAGATGAACTAATCCGAACAACTTGTGGTGTCTGAGGATCAGGTATCCTTCAACGACTCTACTGTGTCTGCTGGGCTGGCCCGTTTTGTCTCTGGACCTGACCATCTTATTTTACTTCCTGAAAGGGATTATGATCATTTTCTACAAGTGCCATGTCTTTTGCTGGGGCCTTCAGTACTGGCTCGTTCTTCAGGTCTCAGATAGAATCATTACTTTCCAGGTATGCCATCTTTGTTCCAGCAAAATAAGCCTCCCATTTCTCCTCTCTTATCACAATGCATCTTATATCCAGGCAGTTGTTACCTTTACGTTTTTTTGTTATATAAATGGTTGCTTAATAGTTGTTTATTTCCCTTAAGTCATAAATTCCAGAGGCCAGAAGCTTCATTTGGTACTAAACTCTTGTTTTACCTCAAGGGCCAAGTTCAATTCTAGAGCAGTTTAGTAGATGTTAATTGGATCTCTCTCTCTCTCTCTCTCTCTCTCTCTCTCTCTCTCTCTCTCTCTCTCTCTCTGTGTGTGTGTGTGTGTGTACTCATGTCATGGGATGAGGGAAGAGTTGGGGACAGCATCCATAGTGTTCTCCTTCCACCATGTGGGTCCTTATAGGTTGTGCTCAGTTCGTCATGGTTGGTGGAGCACAACTTTACTCACTGACTGAGCCATCTTGTCTGCCCTGGATACTATTCTAATGATGGTAGAGGCTCATACCAGATGGGTCCTTTCTAGGTAGCAGAAACTGTTTAGTAGTAAACAAAAATTGCTAAATTGCCATTGCATTCTAACAAACACATGTGGATATAATTACCTCTCTTATCCCAAGCATACAGTGAAGCATCCGAAGATGATAGAGGCAGGAACCATGCCTAGAGATGCTAAATATCAGAGCTCCATTGTAAGTCCAGTTCTCTTTGGTTGTTTCTGATGATGACCTCCACTTCTGCAGTACCAACGACTGGCCCATTTGTTTAAAATGGCCTAACTTTTATGGTGGCATTTTGAATGCAATTCTCACTTATTAAATAAAAGTTCGTCTCTGAATGCAGTAGATGCATAACTGCATATTTCCATACTTACTTTTTCTGTTTTGTTTTTGTTTTCATGCTTGGAAGAAGATGATCAAGGTAGCATGGAATCAACAATTCAGAGTTCTGTTTGAATAGTAAGAACCAAAATGCAGATAGATGTAGAGGAATCTAGAGCTCAGAAAAAAATTAAACAAACAAACATGTGAAGTTAGATGGGAGGGCAAGCGGAGACCATCTTGTTCCTTCCTCCAAGCCCATTGAGGTAGATGGGAAGCTTCTTGTAGGCACTAGAGGCTGGAGAAAGAAGGTGATAGTTTCTGGAAGTGAAACCCAGAAAAGCCATCTTGAGGTCACCATGGCTAACAGAGGTATGGTTTCAATTTGAAATATGGACCTGGTGGATATTTGTGGGCTTAGCTCAATACTGGGACTTGTTGGAAAGCAGTGAACCAGGATGTTACTGGACCAGTCTTTAGATACCTTCAATCTCTGGTTAAATAATTCCTAGATTTTCACTTCTTGTTCCTTTTCAGTGAGATGAATACTCCAGATAATTCACCAGGCCACCTCCCCAGAAAAAAATGGAGACATAGAGAGAAGAGGGTACCTATCTAAGACCATAATAACATATTTCATTCTGGTTTTTATAACTAGAAAGTCACGTTACCATTTATACTTTGCCAACATGAGGATCATTTGTGACTCCAGGTTGTAGGGAGACTAGGATGTTCTTTAGTTCATTTATACAGGTACATACCTAATCTGTAGTTTTTGAATATTCCTGGAAACTGAGGCATAGAAGCAGCAGAACAGGAGGGCTCTAACCCCAGAATTCAGAAATGCATGCAGTGACCATGGAGCTAACACAGTTTTCCTGTTTCCTACAATTTCCAGTAGGTAGAAACATCACCACATCATAAATTGTAACCCTTTTCCACAAAAATGTGGTATGGAGTAAGAAAACTCAATGTAAGGTGTCTTCAAAGGCTTTTGTTAGCAGGCAGCCTAACAGAATGAGGGATGAGAATTCCAAAGCTTCACAAAGCAAGGGTAAGACATGGGTATGGAGCCTACCCAGGGTCAAGGAACTGTTGTGCATGGTAAGGGATCTTCACATGGTAAAGGGTCTTTAGAGGGCCAGATCCTCCTGGGTTGTTCTTCAATGCCACGATACTCAGATGTTTCATGGATGCCTGGAACATAACTATAAGATGATGTTTCCCCATCACCTTTTATAATAGCTGCAAATAGCATTAAATACCTTGGTGTAACTTTAACCAAAGAAGTAGCATATCTGTTTGACAGAAATTTTAAATCTCTGAAGAAAGACATTGAAGAGGATATAAGAAAATGGAAAGATCTCCCATGTTCCTGGATAGGTAGGATCAACATAGTAAAAATGGCAATCTTACCAAAAGCAATCTACAGATTCAATGCAATTCTAATCAAAATCCCAACACAATTTTTTAAAGACCTTGAAAGAATAATACTTAATTTTATTTGAAATAACAAGAAAGCCAGGATTGACAAAACAATTTTGCTCAACAAAACAAGTGATAGAGGACTGCTCTCTAAAATATATAGAGAACTCAAGAAACTAGAGCCCAAAACCCTTAAAAACCCAATTAAAAAATGGGGTTCAGAACTAAAAAGGGAATTCTCAGCTGAAGAATTAAAAATGGCAGAAAGGCACATGAAAAAGTGATCAACGTCTTTAGCCATCAGAGAAATGCAAATCAAAACACCTTTTAGATACCACCTTACACCTTTCAGAATGGCTAAGATTAAAAACACAGATGACAGCCTATGCTGGAGAGGATGTAGAACAAGGGGAACACTCCTCCATTGTTGGTGGGAGTGTAAACTTGTTCAGCCCCCTTAGAATGCAGTATGGCGGTTTCTCAGAAAACTGGGAATCAATCTCCCCAAGGATCCAGCAATATCACTCTTAGGCATATACCCTAAAGATGTACATTCACACTCCAAAAGCATTACCTCAACTATGTTCAGAGCAGCATTATTCGTAATAGCCAGAACCTAGAAACAATCTTGATGCCCCTCAACTGAGGAATGGATTAACAAACTGTGGTATATCTACACAATGGAGTACTACTCAGTAGTAAGAAAAAATGATATTCTAAAATTTGCAGCTAAATGGATGGATATGGGGAATATCCTCTGTGCAAGGTACCACAATCCCAGAAAGAGAAACAGGAGATGTATTCACTCCTTAATGAACTTTAAAAAAAAATAAAAATAGAGAGATGTCATTGTACACAGGAACTCAAGGCTAGAACATAGCTAAATGACACAGTGCCTTACTTCTGCATTGATGGCCTCTGGCAGGGGTGTGGGTGAGGAAAGACTTGTTTTCTTTAAGGGCTTGGCCACAGGGAGTTTAATTATGCTCTAGTAAGTAAATGAGCATCATGAATGGGCAGTTTTGTAAATGGGGAGATCATAAGAGTGGGCATGAATCTGAGAGGTCTGATATCTGAGGTTGATGGGGTGCATGATGTAAAAACACCAAATGATAAATATATATAAAAATATTTAAAAAGAAATACTATGATGAATAACAGGGTTTCACTGGCTTTGTAACTTTTAAAGGCTTTGGTTATTTTTTAAGTTTTATGGAATTATATGATAGGTATGTCTTAGTTTTTTAAGTTATAGTAGAATTCTGTTGTAAACCCTTATTTTCTCGAGTTCATTTCTGTTACTGCTGTTTTTCACTTTTAGTATGGAATATTTTATTAGTATTTCAAGTATCTCAAGGTTACAAAGTATGCATTAGTTAAAATCATTCATTAATTTAGGCTTAATTTTGCTATCTAAAAACTTATCAGTTTTTTCAGAATCTTCAATTTATCAAGACAGTTATAATGTATGTCTATATGATTTTTGGCAATTTCATTCATATCTGTTATAAAGTTTGCCTTTCAATTTCTAGTTTTATTGAAGTAGGTCTTCTCTCTTTTTTGTTTAATTTGATTAAGAATTTTCCAATTGTGTTTAATCCTTAAAAAAATTAATTAATTAAAAAAAGGATGATGTTTCCCTATCTGCATCTCATGGGACCTCAAGGATCTTCCACACACACGGACCTCTTGTCCAATGTAGAGGACTACACTTGCACATGTCTTTTTGCTCCAGCACCTTGTTCTTCTGAAGCTAAAGTCTATGTCCCTCCTTTTGGCTTTCATTCTGTGGCATCTGTTGTTTCACTCTCCTGCCTTCCTTCCTCTCTCATTTCTTTGTGTTCTGTGGGCAGCAGAGACTTTCCTTCAAACCATCCTTTTGATTTTAGGTCCTCTCCCACAGATCTGTATTTAAGAGATAGCTGATGAGGGATCATGAAGGATAAGCAGAAGAAGTTCTGCAGAGTTTACCAGCTCAGCTCTTTGTACAGGGATTTTTCTGCCTGGCATACCTTTGAAGGATTTAATTCTTTTATTTTTTTTTGTCTGCATTCTAAAGCATGGTGTTGGTGTCTACACACAGACCATACTGCTTTCTTGCTCTGATCAGTACTGAAACCCATTGGTTTGCCTTGAAGAAGCCACAGAAAGTATTCCTTTCATTTGGACCCTCTATGGACAGATAACTTTATAGTGTCACAGGGGACTTTTGACCTATCTGTGTATCTCTTTTACAAGTTATAGGGAACATGAATTAACTTCTAGAGAGGCCAGTATTATGGAAAAAGTATATAGAGTTCCAATGAAAGCTTTCTGATGAGTGTACTTTGATATTCAGACTAGTAACCTCAACCTCTCACAAAACAAGTTTATCAGGAAGGTTGAAAGCTTGGTGGCCATGTTAGTATAGCTGATGTCATAGAGTCTTTAAGACATGAGCTCAAGTAATAGATAATTAAATCATAGAAGGTGATGTCCTGGGGAAAGAATAGTATGGGACCTCAATTAGCTCACTTAAGGATGGATATCATAAAAACTCAAGCCTAGGCACTTCCTTCATCCTCAGTGCAATCAATCCCCAGAGATAGGTGCTGCCTGCTTGTGCTGATCTAAGCAAATCCATCTGTGATATCATCATCACCAAGGGATATAAATTTGTCTTAATAATACTGGTTGTGAAAAAAAAAGTCTGAGGATTGATTGGAATGAGATGCAATGGCATGTAACCCTAACCATTCCCTAACCCTAACCCTAACCCTTCATGGCAGCCTGAAAACTAAATACAGATGCATCATATATAGGCTGCCACCTACCATATATGGGGAAGTGGACCTACAGCACCCTGGGCCTAAGAGCAATATGGAAGACCTGCTTGTGCAAACACTGAATCTGACCTTTGATTAATCTCCTGAAACACCAGGCAGTGAAGTTGGGGAGTGAGGGACAGTGCTAATATCAAGACAAGGTATCAGTAAGTGAGAGAACACACCTAGTTGTTACATGGACTTTAACATCTCTGGGCTTTCTGTTTGGTGTTGGACTGATGGCTTCCTGGCTGGCTACCAGATGGATTTTGAGACCAGAGTTACCCAGAGCAACATTATAGTTGACTACAGGACAGATAGATGAATGGTAGGACAGAATTTGGTGGCTCCATTTACCAGATGTAAAAATGAAGCTAGACATTGCTGTCAGTCTCACATGGATAACATTTTAAAAAAGAGACAGACAGACACTCCTTTGTAATAGCAGGCAACTGAACTTGTGTCTGCCTTTGAACCCAAGTGAATGACTCCAGCCTGATTGACTGAAGTTATCCCCAGACCCTAAAGCCAAGTATCAAAATGATGCTATCAGCTCTGCTGGACAACAAGAGCAGCAGCACTCCAGAGGACCACAATCTTGGTCTAGACTAGAATTTCAAGCATAAATGAATATAGTACAATAGTTAATTTTAAGCAATCTTGTCTTACACCTTCCTTCAGAATTTAGTGTACCTTTTAATGCTGTATTTCAGGGATGGAGGAATTGCTGAACAATGTTAGGCTTCTAGGTTAAGGATGACTTAGCTTTAAGGCATTGCATTTTCAAAGGTACAGAAGAAATCCAATTCCCAAAATGGTCTTCTCACCTGTACAGTTGATGGGGAGGGGAGTGCTTCAAGAGATGTCAGGTATCTTTGATTCTGTTGTTTTTAAATCTACAAATGGCTGTAAGAGAAAGCTAATAATGTATAGGCTTTTTATAAATCTGTTCTGTGTCCACGGATGAAACTGTCAGCATCAAACATTGGTGTCCTAACCCTAACTGCTAAGAAGCTTCAAGCTTGGTAGTTTGCATCATCCATTTGAAAGGAATATTTTAGAAAGATTGTCATACTATATTTTTCTCCGACCTCATTAGCACCAGTTTTGCATCAAAAATAGTCTAGAGAGTGTGGTTAGCTGTTTCTTTTGCATTATTTTGGAGTGAGAGTTGTGGTGTGATGATGGCAATAATTTAGGACTTAGCTTCTCTTCATGATGTACTGGTGTTTTCCTCCTCGTATTGCATCAGAGTGTAAGACACCTTCAAGGCTCCAAGCCGGTAATTGTATGCATGTGGTGGCAACACTAGGGATCAGAATTGGACTTCCATTATTTTCTTACCACTGTTTTATTTTTTTAGCAATGCAATGGGTACATTTTAGAGCCTTCTGTTTTGTTTGGAATTAGATCTTCTTTTGAAATGCTATAATTAACATAATTCAAAATAAAAGTTGAATAAAATATTGATACCTAAAAAATCCAAAACAGAAAGCTTAAGCCTGGCTCCTGAATCAATTCAGTCCAGCTCCATAATTTACAAAATGGTCCTTCAGTTTCCCACTTCCACCTGCCACAATGCCATACACAATGTGTAGTCTGAAGTTTTTCTGTCCCATCCAGGCACCTTGGCCTGAACAAAGCTTTCCACCCATGATCCTGAAGCTTCTTATAAAATAATTACTCAGAGGCTTATATTAATTGTAAACTGTTTGGCCTATGGCTCAGACTCATTACTAACTAGCTCTTATAACTTAACTCAACCTATTTCTATTAATTTATGTTGCCACCTATTCCGTAGCTTTACCTGTGTTTTATTATATTTTGTTTTCTGGGTGGCAGCCTACAGCATCTCCTTGCCGCCTCCCTCCCCACTTCATCTTTTATTTCTGCCTGGATTTTCTGCCTGTCTCTAAGCTGCCTTGCCATAGGCCAAAATAGCTTTTTTTTTTTTGATTAACCAATAATAATAAAGCATATTCACAGCATACTGAAGGACAACCCACATCAATGTTGCAACCCAGTTAATATATCAAATTCTTTCTAGAGGTGCAAAATAAGGGATAACCTGATTTGGACTTTTAGCACTCCAACCTGTCAACTAACTAAACCTCTTTTCTTTATGAAGCCCCAAGTCTCAGGTATTTTGGTATAGCAACAAAACCCAGACAAACACAAATATTCCAGTAGTGTTTTCTTGGGTCTAAATGGCAGGTTTATGGAAGGACAACTATGTATATGAATGATGTATATGAATGAAGTAGGTCTGACAGGGCTCTACAGTTTTTATTCATACAAAATGAAGAACCAATTGAAACATTTTTTTTAACACTAAAATCTGTATGAGCAGATGTTTAAATACCAGCAGGATACTCCATTTACAAAATGCTTGTGGACAAAACCACATGGAACAGGGGCAAATGCATCACTTAGGTTTCCTATTGGAAGCCCCTGGTGCACACACTAAAGAGAGTCAGACCCCAGAAGCTAGACCTTCATTGGAAGCCCCTAAAAAGGAAAGTGACTGAAGAGATAACTCAAAGTACCTGTTAAAGCTTTAGTGGTTAAAAAAATACAAGACACTGCTGCTGGGAGACCTCAGGTTGTGGACATCATGTGGCATTCATACTCTAAATTATGGGTTGAAAGTTGGAGCCAGGGAGATGGAGGGCCACAGGGAACCCTAGGTCACTGCTATACTGTCTGCTCTAATTTGTCTATGTCTGTATTCTTCAGTTCCCTATTGCTGACACCTTAGGTCCTGACAAAATACTTTATTTCCTGAGATCCATCTTAACATGCTACCATGTTGGTGATGGGAAAGGATAGCAGGGATGAAGAGTCCACAAGGGCCCTAATTCTGGACTGAAGTTCTTAGTGAGTGCAGATTGGACTGCAATAGCAAATACTAATCAAGGTACATGCAGCAGTGACATCTTGAGGTGTCCTGAGTATGTTGGTGGGAAGGGATGCTTGCAGAGGCCATTTGTGTGTGTGTGTGTGTGTGGTGTGTGTGTGTGTGTGTGTGTGTGTGTGTGTGTGTGTGCTTAGCTACAAGCTCCCCCTGACTGCCTATTTTTGTATTGTGCCACAGTATTAACCATGTTCTGCTTTCTCCACCCACACGTCTTAGTAAGAATATATGCAGTTTGGTATTGTTGATGCCATGCAACAAGGGCTTTATCTGGGAAGGATATGAGGGTCAATAAACTGATTGGCTTAATAATCTTTCTTGCTTTACAGTTGTCAGGGCCTCAGGCCCAACATTCTTGGCCAATTTGAAACCTTTGTTGGTAATAGAAATCGGGAGACCATCGGGTTTCATGTTCAAGACTTTAAGTAATGAACAAATCTACTCAAAGCTGCCCTGACCTCTATCAGCTCAAAGTGAAGGCAACCTACTTGAGCTATTCTTTTTTATTTTACCTTGGCATCTGTGTTCTTGGGAAGATCTATTTATTCCCAGAAGCACATAGCATGCCCCCAAATTTTAAAAAGAAAATCAAGAAAGAAGAATTAAATCCTAAAGAAAAAGCAAAACGCCACTCACTTTCTGAGATTTCAGTGCAGTAGTTGAACACCTGAGTCTTTGGGTTAACAGCTCAACATGTGCATCTTTAGTTGAACTGAACTTTGGAGGCCTTGGAGGCCCTTATATCCTTCAAGGAAACATCAAAAGCAAAAGCGAGTGTGTCAAACATGGGTGCCTAGTGAAGCTTGAAGAATCTAATTTTGCAGGAGGGCATCTTCATGTAAGTGCAGCCTCTGCTGTGTAGTAAGGCAACCCTCCGCTGAGGAGGGAAATCAGATTCATTTCAATCTTCTGCTTCCCACGATTTCAGTCCAAATAGATATGGCTTGAGTTTGTTTTTCCCCATCATTACTGCCCGATCCAGTGTTTCCATTTTAAAAGGTGTGCATGTGGACTGAACCAGAGCATGGATTATTTAAAGGACCATCCTAGCTGATTTCATTTAAATGGCCCCAATATCTTTGCCTAATAGTCAGTGCATTCTCATTAAATACTCGGATGTGATTGGGCTGGAGGTTTTCTTTGCAGTTCTCACAACAGAGAGGTGGGAATTTGCATGGCCATTTGTGCAGACCCAAGGAGTCTTGGCTTTTCCCCTTGGCTCACTTCCTTCTTTTTCTGATAACCAGGACTCAGTACCAAGCTCTCCATTTACCATCTTCATTTTCATTCAATGCATTTTCACTGAATGTTATTCTGAGCATAAAGGGGTGCTCGGGCGTAGATATGCTGCCAGCAAACATTACTTAAAAATAAGGTAACTGGCCCAGGGGTAGGTGCGGACTTAATTTTCCATGTACAAAGGTACACACTGAGTTGGAGTGAGACTCTCTAAGATTACTCAGCCCCTTTCAATAACACCAAAGATTACTCTAGTCCCAGCAATGTTAGGGACCAGGCAGAGTCCCTCCTGCTTCTGTGGAGCTTGGGGACAGATGCTGACACAATCCTTTAAGGAATATGTGAACATAAGCAGAGGCACGTAAAGTGCTGCTTTTTATCAATGTAGCTAGAGAATAATAACTTGGACAAAAACATAGATGTGTGGTCCTAACTGCGGACTTCTTCAATCATTTCAGTTTTCTTTTAAAATCAGCAAAAGCAGTCAGTACACTAAAGGCATTGTCACTCAGTCTCTAGGGCTAGCTCTTGCCAGCAGCTAGGTCTCCCGAATCTCCCATCATTTACTCACTCTGCTATCCTGGTCCAGTGCCTCACACAAAGGGTCAGTGTCAGCGAGGATGCACTAGATGCTAAGACAGAGTGGGTAGGCGGCTATTGCTAGGCAAAAGTCTTTGGTTTTTTGAAGGACTTAGGCCTGGGTTGATAAAACAGCAGCTAGTATCCTGCAGAGGTAGAACGGGACTGGCAGGGAGACTTGGGTGAAATTTTCTGTTACTGATTGAACATAGCCCCTGGGGAGTCATGAAGTCAGGGAGGGAGTGACTGTGTACTCTTCTTTTCCTTCTCCCCTCCCCCTCCCTTTCCTTTTCCTTCTGCCTAATGCAAATCAATAGACATGTATTCACTGTCTAACAAGACAGACAAGGAGAGAATACTGGCCTTTTCATTCCAGAAGGGGGAGAAGAGTAGAGAGATGCAGCTCCATACAGATCGGGAGGAGAGGAGGAGGACAGGAAATGTGAGTGCAGTGTAAGAGGCTGAGCAGGAGTGAGTGGGAGGAGCAAGCCAATCAGGAAGCTACAGAAACAGGAGTCTGCTTGGGCTGGGCCTTGCCTGCTCCCTTACTGCAAGCTCTATGTGGTCCTCCATCTCCACCTCTTCACCTTGGGAAATGGTGAGCAGCCATTTCTCTACTACATAAAATATTCTAGATTTTCTAGAAATTTGCAGTGGGGATTCACACAAAGATGAAAATATGGTGTGATTTTTTTTAATGCAGCTGACCCTTAGTATCTGTTGGGTTTGGTTCCAGGACCCCAGTGCATATTAAGATTGGAGATACTCAAGTCCTTTATATAGAACGGCAGAGCATTTCCATATGTTATCTACCTACTGTAGACTTCAAATCATCTCTCAATTACTTAAAACACTTAATACAATGTAAATGTTATGCAAATAGTTGTTATACTATGCTGCTTGGGGAATAAGAACAAGAAAAAAGAAAGTCTGCATGTGTTCGCATAGTCATAGCTTGGGGTTTTTTTTCCCCCTAAAATTTTTTGTTCTGTGGAAGTAAAGTCTTGGGTTTGGAGGGCTGACTGTATTTGGCTAAATTTGTATCAGGTACAAATATCAAGTGAAAGGTTGTATGATGTTGTGAGATTAGTTACGTTTGCTAGAGTAAATCTTACCCAGTTTCGAGACTGAATTGGGATGCTGCTAATGTGGTCAGTAACCGTTGCAGCAATAATCAAAGGGAACATTTACGTCTGGGTGGTGAATAGAGAAGGTCAAAGTGTTGGGAACTGGGCTTTGGTCCTCACTTGAGTCTTTGATTGTTGGCTTTTGGAGTGTACTTTTTCCTTTTCTCTTTGCCTTGCCTTTTGGGAAGTGGGGCTCACTAGCCCTTCTTCTGTGTTACTTTACATGAAGGAAGCAAATAGATGAGACTCTTGCCATTTGCCTTCACCACACACCTCAGCAGCTGTAGCTAACATGTGTGGTACACCTGTCTGTAGGGCTGTAACTTTACACCTGGTAGCCTGGTGTTCCAGGTATTTAGACAATTGTGTTTGCCATCTGCTCAGCTTAATGACAACTAGGAATGTTACTAATATGCAGGTAACATAGAAGCCTGACGTCAGTGTATTCAGAAACCTTTTAGAATGATGGCAAAGGGACTGAAAGACATAAGCTTCAAGAATTTGAAATCTATTAAGAGGAAATGGAAATGGGCAAGATGTGAAAATTTCTTTGAAAAAAGAACAAGAATGGGTGACAGTTAATAAAGGTTATTGTGATTTAAGTGTCTGCAGAAGTACATGACAGCCAGAGCTAAATAGGTTTATCCCCACAAGTCTCAGCATAGGGTGGCCTTAGGAAAGAGAGATATAGGGTATCTTGAAGGACAGAAATCAGGAGTGCTGTAAGTGATGGACTGGAAGAAGTATAACAACTATTTGCATAACATTTACATTGTATTAAGTGTTTTAAGTAATTGAGAGATGATTTGAAGTCTACAGTAGGTAGATAACATATGGAAACATAGACATTTCAGACCCCAGAATCTTGCAGACCTGCCACTTTAGCATGAAGGTGAGATTTGGTTTGGAAGAATTGAAAAGAGGCCTCCAGAATTCACCACAGGAGAGAGTTGAAACACTGATTGAAAACAGAAAGGCGGATCCCAAAGGTAATGCTCACTGGACCTTCTCCAGAACTGTGGCAGCCAAGATTGCAGCCTCCTGGCAAGAGAAGGAAAGACTCTTGCCTGGAGAAAGTTGCCTGGCTCAAGATAAAAAAGGCCTCTAGCAATAGCCCTTGGTCATTCAGGAAAAAAGCCAAAGGATAGCTCCTTGCCTGCTCATCTTTCGAGGGCCCAGCAGTAGATGAGCTCCAAGGAAGAACAGAGATTCCAGTCAGCCTTTCACTGCCTTTCTTGAAATATAACCGGAAGGCCAAAGATCATGAGAGAGTTGAGGCAGCCTTCCTGCATAAAACACAAAGACTAACACAGATGAGCTGAAAAAGGGGCCCAAGAGGCGGGGACTGTGCTGGCTGCCAAAGTAACTTAGAAAGCCTAATTAACATCTTCAGAAAGATATGAGAAGATACTGTAGCCAGGAACAAGATTAGGGCACTATGAAAATCAGGCAACAGGGAAGACTATTTGAAATTAATAATTTGAAAGTATAATTTTAAGTCAGTAAAACATGTAAGTCAAGGAAATCTTGATGGAAAGGAAAGCAGAAAATATATGAAAATTGAACCACATGACTGCCTCCATTTTAACAGGAATCCCATAAAAGAACTAGTAAATATAGAGAGGAGAAAATTTCAAAGACAACACAAAAATTGAATAAAAATCCCCAGAACTGAAGGACATGAATTTTGCATATTGAAAGTTTCTTGAGAGCTTAAGGGCAGAACATTTGCCCACTGTGTGATATAGTCCTCAGTTCTAGTCACAGAATTACAGGAAACAATAAAGGAAAGGAGTTTACTGGGTGTCCAACATAATAAAAAAAAGGTTTCAATGTTTAGAAATATATGTGAATTTAAGGAAGTCATGTATAAAGTGAATACCCTAAGTGTGTACTGAGAGAAAATGATATTTTCATAGAAAAGAAAAATAGCATTCATCAAGTGTTGATTAAATTTGGACAATAATAAAAGAATTAGTTTCAAAATTTGGAAGAAGGTGATCCATGAGATGACCCAGCAAATAAAAGTCCTTGCTGCCCAAGAAAGACTGATAAACTAGTTTTGGTCTCTGGAACCTATGATAGAAGGAAGTGAAGGATATAATCCATTCTTGAGAGCTGTCTTCTGAACTGCACTCATACTTTATGACAACCATGGACTTGTACACATACACAGCCGAGAGAGAGAGAGAGAGAGAGAGAGAGAGAGAGAGAGAGAGAAAGAGAGAG
>PVIH01013144.1:0-59836 GCA_004025045.1 Sigmodon hispidus
TTTCATAGATTTGTTCATCTCTTCCAATTTTTTGTTTGTCTGTTCTTCTATTTCTTTAAGGCTTTTTTTCATATCTTCTTTGAGAGCTTCGATGAACATCAAAAAGGAATTTTTGGTGTTGTTTCCTTCTGTTTCCTCTTCATTACTCAGTTTAGGCCTTGTATTTGTAGAATCGCCACTCTCTTCTGGGGTTACCATGTTGTCCTTTGTAGTATTATGTAATTTTTTGCACTGACGTTTGCCCATGGCTTCAGTGGTTCACGATTAGATGGGTCCTGGTCAGTTGTGGCACTCGGGTTTGTATGCCTCCTGTCACCTTTCTGGTCAGGGTCTGATTCTGTCTTTCAGAGACCCCTACAGTTGGTCTGCTCAGTTCGAGGTCGTGGCGGGGTTTCCCTCAGCAGGAGCCGTGGAAGTGGTCAGGGACAGAGTCCACCTGCCCCTGCCCCAGAGAGCGCTGGGATTCTGCAGCCAGCGCTGGGTCCCGGAAGTGGAACCAAAAACAATGGGAGCTCAACTCTCCCTCCCAGGCTGGGATATAGGCACTGAGGCCTCTAGCCCCCTCCTGACCTGTGGGCGGGGTCCGAATCTACCCCTCGGAGACCCCTGCAGTTGGTCTGCTCAGTTCGAGGTCGTGGCGGGGTTTCCCTCAGCAGGAGCTGTGGAAGTGGTCAGGGACAGAGTCCACCTGTCCCTGCCCCAGAGAGCGCTGGGATTCTGCAGCCAGCGCTGGGTCCTGGAAGTGGAACCAGAAACAATGGGCGATTTTTGATGTTGTTGAACTCTAACTTTAGGCCCTTGTGGTCCGATATGTTACAAGGGATTATTTCTGTTTTTTTGTATCTGTTGATATTTGCTTTATGACCAATTATGTGGTCAATTTTGGAGAAAGTTCCATGAGGAGCTGAGAAATATGTATATTCCTTTGTGTTTGGGTGGAAGCTTCTGTAGATATCTATTAAATCCATTTGTATCATAACCTCTTTTAGACTCCTTATTTCTCTGTTGAGTCTCTGTCTCATTGACCTATCCAGGGTTGAAAGTGGGGTATTGAAGTCTCCCACTATTAGGGTGTAAGAATTGATGTGGGATTCGAGTTTTAGCAGTGTTTCTTTTACATAAGTAGTTCCCCTTATATTAGGGGCATAAATATTCAGGATTGAAATCTCCTCTTGACCAATTTTTCCTGTGATGAAAAAGTAGTGACCATCTTGGTCCCTTTTAAATGCTTTTAGCTTAAAGTCTACTTTGTTAGATATTAGGATTGCAACCCCCGCTTGTTTCTTAGGACCATTTGACTGGAAAATCTTTTCCAGCCCTTTATTTTAAGCCTGTGTCTGTCCTTGTGGTTGTGGAATGTTTCTTGTAGACAACAGAAGGATGACTTCTGTTGTTGTATCCATCTTGTTAGTGTGTGACGTTTTATAGGAGAGTTGAGACCATTGATATTAAGGGAAATTATTGACCATTGATTGATATTTCCTGTCATTTTTGGTGGTAACTTGTTTGTATTTCCTTTCTCTGGAGTATTCTTCTGTGGAATTATTGATTGTTTGTGGTTTCATGGGTGTATCTGGGGTCCTTAGGTTGGAGTTTTCCCTCTAATACTTTCTGTAGTGCTGGATTGGTAAATAGATATTCTTTCAGTCTGACTTTGTCATGAAATATCTTGTTTACTCCATCTATGGTGATTGATAATTTTGCAGGGCATAGTATTCTAGTTTGGCAGCCATACTCTTTTAGCGTCTGTATAACTTCTGACCAAGCCCTTATAGTTTTCATTGAATAGTCAGGTGTTATTCTGATGGGTCTGCCTTTATATGTAAGTTGACCTTTTTCTTTTGCAGCTCTTAAAATTTTTCTTTGTTCTGTATGTTTCGTGGCTTGATTATAATGTGACGCGCTGCCTTTTTTGGGGGGGTCATATCTATTTGGTGTTCTGTAAGCTTCTTGTATTTTTATAGGCATTTCCTTCTTCAGGTTAGGGAAGTTTTCTTCTATGATTTTATTGAAAACATTGTCTGTGCCTTTGAGCTGGTATTCTTCTCCTTCTTCTATTCCAATTATTCTCAGATTAGGTCTTTTCATGGTGTCCCAGATTTCCTGAACATTTTGTGCTATGGCTTTTTTAGTTTTAGTATTTTCTTTGACTGATTTATCTATTTGTGCTACTGAGTCTTCCACTTCAGAGATTCTATCTTCCATCTCTTGAACTCTGTTTGTAATGCTTGTATCTGTGGTTCCAGCTTTTTTCTTCAGATTTTCTATTTCCATCTTTGCCTCATTTTGTGCCTTTTTTATTGCTTCTATTTCAGCTTTTAGTTCCTGGAATGTTTCTTTCATAGATTTATTCATCTCTTCCAATTTTTTGTTTGTATTTTCTTCTATTTCTTTAAGGCTATTTTTCATATCTTCTTTGAGAGCTTCGATGATCATCATAAAGGAATTTTTGGTGTTGCTTCCTTCTGTTTCCTCTTCATTGCTCAGTTCAGGACTTGTATTTGTAGTATTGCCACTTTCTTCTGGAGTTACCTTGTTGTTCTTTATATTATTATGTAAATTTTTGCACTGGTGTCTGCCCATGGCTTCAGTGGTTCACGATTAGGTGGCTCCTGGTCAGTTGTGGCACTCGGGCTTGTGTGCCTCCTGTCACCTCTGAGGAAAAGGTCTGCTCAATCTCTACCTCTGCTCTGGGCAGGGGACTGAATTTCAAGTCTTCAATCTTTCTCTCTTTGACCAATTGGGGGCAGGATGGGGGCCGTGCAAATTTCCTCAGCAGCAGCTGGGGGGGAGTGTGGCAGTCAGAGCTTATCTCAGTCTGCTACAGAGTATGTGGGTGCACGCTCTGCAGACAGCACCTGGTCACGGAACCCGAGTATTGGTTCTTAACATGCAACATTTCATTCCAATGTTAGGAGACACTTTTGGTTGTCATAGTGGGAAAAGGCAAGGCCTAGATGTTACTGGCACCTGGAAGAAGACCTTATTAAAAAGACAGCAAACCTTCAGAATGATCATTTACCTATTCTCACATATTAGCAGTGTTGTAACTGGGGTGCCCTATTCTAGAAGGTCTCTGTGACACCACTACATATGTATGTTAAGTCCGCATTTCCTTTCTAAGGACTTGCTGCCAGAGAGCCTGGGGGATAGGAGACAGTGTCCTCTCTTCCATGACTCCCTATTTAATTCAGTCAGCAAGGTAACCTCAGAGGAAGACTTACCTTCCCAACTGCCTTCTCTTGGGGCAGGAAGTACAGATGCATGTGAGTGGACTTGACAAATTCTCAGGCTCCAATTAAAGTGTCAGAATGGAAGCTTCTTCCAGGGGCCTTTAACAACCTTGTTCTGCTAGAGGTCACAACAAGATAGAAAAGACAAAGGAGGATTGTGAAGTTGTAGCCTTTGAACAAGAGGTGAGAAGCCCATTTATTCATTTTTAGGGTACTGAGCAGAAATGATTGTGCAGAAGGACAACTGTGTCTACCACTCAGTTCTTAGGGACACTAAGTTAAAAATGGAAATTTATTGCACTTAGCATCTCTGGTTCTCATTGCCTTAAAACAAACAAATAAACAAACAAACAAAAACCCAAAGATCTCATGTAGCCCATGCTGGCTCCAAACTTAGAACTAAGAATGACCTTGAATTTTTGATCTTCCTGACTGCTGCTATTACAGATATGCACCATAGCTAGTCGTAGGAGATGATGGGAGTTCAAACCCAGAGCTTCATGAATGCTAGGCTATTATTCTTATGTACTTACTAGGTCACCAGACCTCTCTTTGCTTTTTTGAAGGCTACACAGAACTAAAGAGTATTATAGACTGATATGGGAATAGCCAAAAGTTTTTCTGTCCCATCCGGGCCTCTCAATCCAGACAAAGCTCTCCCACCCACAGTCCTGCAGCTGCTTATAAAATAATTACTCAGAGGCTTATATTAATTACAAACTGTTTGGCCTATGGCTCAGGCTCATTACCAACTAGCTCTTATAACTTAACCGTTTCTAGTAATCTATTATATTGCCATGTATTCTGTGGCTCTTTCTATTTTCTTACGTCTTGCTCACTGGGCAGCAGCTTGAAGCTTCTCCCCCTGACCCCTCCTTCCTTTATCTTTATCTCTGCTTGGATTTCCTGCCTGTCTCTAAGCTGCCATGCCATAGGCCAAAACAGAGTCTTTATTAGAAAATGGTAATAAAGCATAGTTACAGTGCACAGAAAGACATCCCACATCAGATTATTCTGTTATAATGATAAACTGAATCTGTGGGTCATCACAGAATAGCAGCATTTGAAGTGACTTTAACACCCTACGCTTTTTTTTTTTCCCTTCTAACTAACTCTGAATCTGGAAGATCCCTCCATTGCCCATTTAGTTTCTATCCATATCTATAGCCCTTCTGTGTTTTTACTTTGTGCCACAATCTCCCCCCACTCTCTCTCTAGTGTGTGTGTGTCTGTGTATGTGTGTGTGTATATGTGTGTGTCTGTGTATGTGTGTGTATGTGTATATGTGTGTGTATGTGTGTGTATATGTATGTGTGTGTGCGCGTGCACTACGATATTCATGTACAGGTATTGGTCCCCACCTTCCATCTTGTTGGAGTCTCTAATTGTTTCCTGCTGCTGTGTATGCCAGGGTAGCTGGCCTGCGAGCTTCTGGGAAGTCCCCAGTCTCTGTCTCCCATCTTGCATGGAAACTCTAGGATTATAAATATTTTCTGAGGCATTCAGTTGTATATGTATATTAGAGATCCGAAACACAGGTCCTTTTTACAACAAGCATTCTCCACACATAGCCTTCTCCTCAGCACCCCCACCCAATGACTTTGATAATATTAAAGGTATTTCTTATTGTTGTGGCAAAGGACCCTAGACAGAGAAAAGCACCTGGAACCTTTTTCTTCTTTCAAGAGCTATTTTACCAGGTCAGCCCAAGAAGATTCTCACTGATTTTATCTATTTGGTGAGTGGGGTTAATGTGCCAGAAATCTAACTTTGTTATTAGGCTTAATTTCTATAATTCACAAACTAGAGGCAGTGCACTGCAGCAATCAATACCTGCATAGGGCTTTCTTATCCTTCAGTTGTACACATTAAAAATGTTATTGGTTATTTATTTAGTCATTTTAGTTGGTTTTATTGGTAGTCATGGAGAAACAGTCAGTTTTTTGTTAAGTTTTGTAAAGAAGTAAATGAGGATGTCTGAATTATATGTAAATATTTGCTATACGTGTTTATGTGTGTCCACAGGTTTGTAGTTACATGCAGGTATTCATGGATTTGTATTACACATCTGAAAGCAGAAAGACTCATGTTCATTTTAAAGCCTTAAAACCATGGGCTGGAGAGATGGCTCAGAGGTTAAGAGCACTGACTGTTCTTCCGAAGGTCCTGAGTTCAATTCCCAGCAACCATATAGTGTCTCACAACCATCTATAATGACATCTGGTGCCCTCTTCTGTATACTGTATACATAATAAATAAATTAATATTTTAAAACAAACCAAAGGTTACTTTGGAGATGATTCATATATTCCATTTGTTTTGCACACCAGGAAAATAAATTTCAGAGAATTTAAATAATTGACTATTGGGAGTTGGCTCAGTGAGTAAAAGTACTTCTCTTGCAAGCATGAACACCTGAATTTGAATCTCCAGAACCCACATATAACTCAGATGTGCAATGATAGTATCTGCAATCCTAGCAATTCCACAGTGAAAAGGGAGGCAGAGGCAAGGAAATCCCCAGAGGCTCACAAGTCAGACAGGATCAATGGAAAACAACAGGCCTGTCCTCAAAAGATGGAAGGCAAAGACTGACATCTGAGGTTGTCTCATGACCTTAACACACATGCTATTACTCACACACCCACATTCATACACAGAAATAAACACACACACACACATATTCCAAATAATAAACAAACAAAAAAGCAAGCAAAGAAAGCAAGCAAAAAAACAAACAAATCTCACCCAGTACTACAGAACTAAAGTCATTAAGTTTTCATCAGAGCTCAGGTCTCCTAACCTCCTGCCATCATTTCCCCTGGTTGTACAGTCTCTAGTCTTTGTGCTACTGCAAGTTGAAGCTTCAAGTGCTATGTTTAGTAATTCTCTAATGAGTCTTCTTCTATCATGAACTGAGTGAACCCACAGAGACTCAAATAGCTATTCTCTTAACAGCTTTCCTCCATTTGGTTTTGCTTTTTGGGGTGGAGGCACGTGCGCGCACACACACACACACCATATATATACTGATCAGTTGACATAGTATTAGCAGCATATATATCATCTCAGGGCTGACTACTTGGTATTAGATAACCAATTTGGGGGGCTCTATCCTGAAGAAGACTATTCTTCAGCTCAGCATTCCCTAGTTGCCTATAGCTCTTTGCCTAGGGTTGAGGCACTGAGAACTTTATTTCCCCCTCCATGTTAGCACATCCATGTGTGGTATTGTTGTTCAAATCTTTTCTAAGCAGCCATGTTGGTAAGATCTTATGGGTGTGCTCTGGCTGACATTTCTAGGAGACACTATCTCACAGCAAACTTTCTGCTCCTGCGGATTTTACAATCTTTCTGTTCCCTTTTCTGCAATGAACACTAACCTTTAGGTTCAGGAATTGTATTCTCAATGTATCAGTTAGGACTAGATACCACATAACCTCTTATTCCATGCATTTGGATTGGTTATGATTTTATAAGAAACAATAATGACTTTTTTGAATAGTACCTTTAACAGGTACTATTATACTAACCTATAACTTTATTATTTCACATGATTACCCACTAGAATTCTTTCTGCTTAATCATATCATCCAGTCATTCAATTCTACACCAGTAGAGGAGACTTATATTTATTTAGGTCATATAAAAGGCCTTTTAGATTAAGAGCATGCTCAATATTGACCACTATTTAGTGGTTTGAAAATAATGAATGAAGAAAAAGGGAGAGATGGAGAACTGATTAAAAAGAAAAACACAAGGAGGAAGATAAAAGAACAAAATCATACAAAGCAAAAATCACCCCTTGGGAACACTCAGATCATCATCCTTTACCAATCAGAGGTTTAATTTATGAAACAGAGATAGAGGAGAGAGCCATTTGGGTTGAAAAACTCTGTTCCTCAAAAAAAAAAATTAAGCAGCTGACTGTAGTGGGATTATGCTGGTAATGTAAATATTTGTCCCACCTATGGGTTTAATAAAAGCTGATTGGCCAAAGGCAAACAGGAAGTGTGGGCGGGGCTACCAGGCTAAGAAAACTTGGGAAAATCTGCCAAACACAAATGCCAGAGTCACTGGAATTGCCAGGAGATGCAGAGGAAATGCTGCTCTGAGAAAAGGTACCGAGCCACATGACTGAATGACATGGGTTAGTTCAGATGAAGGACTCAGCAAGTTATATGCCTGAGCTCTAGGTCAATCAGTGTAAAAATAATAAAAGCCTATGTGTGATTATTTGAGGCAAAGCGAGGCTGACAGTGGGGCTGAACCTCTGGTCAAGGCCCAGGAAGTCTGGGCCAGAACCTTTTACAACAGCTGACTGTGTAGTGACTGGGAAAATTATGATCATAATGGCTGTTCTCTCTGCCTAGGCCATCTTTGTGATTCCTGGGAACTTTCCAGAAATGTGGCATTCAGGAAGTTCAGCAGGCCTTCTCTGTATTCTTATAAAAAAAAGATTATAGTTATTCCCTTAAGCATATGTGTTACATCCTTCTGAAAATAAAACAAAGGATTTCCTGTTATGTAAAACATAGATATTAAAAATAGGAAAGAGCTGTCTCTGCATGTTTCTGCATTCATGTTTTTCTACTATTTTAGTCATTCATTCCACTATTTATATACTAATTCCACAAGAATAGCTTATCATAAAATTATGTGCTTCTTTAAAAACAAATTAAATTCATATTGTAAGAAAAACAAAACTTACATTAAAAAAAAGAAACAAAAAAATTAGTATGGAATTTGGATATTGGAACTAGGCATGTGTGTGTGTGTGTACTCTACTTATATTCATGCACACATATATATAATATACTTCAGAACAGTGTTTGTTATTTTTGAATGAAGAGATAATCTATGTATCACTAATTTTTTTGAAAGTCATTTCTAACCTGAATATTGTAGCCAGAAGTTTCTCTGTCCTGCCTAGTCCCAAAGTCCGGCCCACAGCTGCTTAGTCCCAAATAATCACATAGAGGCTTATAATTGCAAGCTGTTTGGGCTATGACTCATTTGGACTATGGCTTATTACTTGCTCACTCTTACTCTTAAACTAACCCATGATTCTTATCCATAGTTAGACATGTGGTTTGGTACCTTTTTCTCAGTGCAGCATTCTCATCTTCCTCCCTCTGCATCTTCTGGTTCTGCTGCTCTGCTCTTCTGTTTCCCAGAATTCTCATCTGGTTGCCCCACCTCTACTTCCTGTCTAGCTTCTGACTAATCAAAATTTTATTAAACCAATATCTACAGTGACATATATTTACAGTGTACAAAAGCATAGTCCCACATAGGAGAAATTATCTTTCATTCCATTATGTCTTGAGTAGCTTGAATCTAAAATGTCTTGTACAGGATGGTGCCCGAATTCTCATCCCAGTTTGTGACATAATTTTGAGAGCTGCATAAGCTTCAGGAAGAAGGGACTGGGTGATAGAAGTGTGTGATTGGTGGTGGGCCTCTGAATTGTTATACCCAACTCTGCTTTCAGTCTGCTCTGTCAGCTTTTTGTTTAGTAGCCTTGTGGTCAGATGCTTTTTCTCCCGTTCTTACCCCGCTGACAGGGCCCCACACTCCTCTTCCTTCCTTCCCCTACAAAAGAATCCCTCAGAGCTCACGAAGATGAAGCACACCTTTCCTCCATTACACAGCAAGGAAAAAAATAACTAGTATATTTGCCTACATCCAAAGATGCTGACCCAATCATGGTGTGGGACCTAATGACCTGTATTTTTAAAGGAGTGCCATGAAGTTTCCTGAGACCAGCTAATGTTTATGAGATACCATCTAAGGGGACTTTCTTCCTAATTCTTTTTATTAAGAGAAAAAAAGTAAACCAAAAAATAAAATGGGCAGTACCAGTTACTTCTTTTCAATTTGTATGTTTGTGAGAACGTGCACATGTGTGTAGGTACTCACAGAGGTCAGAAGAGGGTAAAGAATATCCTGGATATGGAGTTTCAGAGGATTATGAGCTGTTGGACATAGGAGCAGTCAGTATTCTTAATTGCTGAGCCACCTCTCTGGCCCTACCACTAACTTTTTTAAATGATATCTTCCAAGAATAAAAGGCTTATATACAAGTCATATTATGTTTTCTGCATAGAAAAGGCAAACAGCTTCAGATCAATGTTTCTGAGCTCTAGTTTATATAACATCAAGGTAAATCAGTCAAGGAAGGTGCCAATTTGATTTTCTGTAAAACAGGCACCAGGTGAGGAAGCTGCCACTTTGATTTACTGCCATCTTCAGTGATTTGGCTTCTGTTTCCTCCCAGCATTCACCAGTGTAACTAAGTAGGTACAGATGCAATTCATCCTTAAGATTATCCCCTAGGTTAGGCACTACTGGTCTGATGGGCCAAAGGACAGATCTCATCTGGGAAGGTTGCTCATGTCTACACCTGCTGTGAGTACTAACTCTATAAACTCCAAATTTGGAAAATTTTTTTGACATTTTAGAAGATTTCTTTATAAAGTTTTCACTATGGTATGTTTTGTGACACAATCTAGACCAGACTTTATAACTCTTCAGAAAATGGAAAACTCATGGGATGTCCTGACACTGCATCATTAGTGATGCTCTGAGGTCCTCAGGAGTCCCATTCCCTGAATAGAAATCCCAGGAACAGAATATGATGCTCCAAAAGAGCCATCAGCACATCCTTCTCAGAACCAGCCTCTACTTGACTTTATGGGCTTTTCTTGTCCTTTTGGACTCTGTAAGTAGCTCAGTCTCCATTACTTTACCTTTAACTTAGAGTACAGAGGACTAAAAAATGTTTCAGACATTGTCATCAACATGACCTTGGTTATTTGTGTTATTGTTGTCAATCTCTAGAAGCACTAGTTACAAGGGTATTATAACAGTACTATTACTGCCATCACCACCGTTTCTGACCACACAATTGCAACACATAAGTGGACATAGCATGTCTCCTGCTTTCTGTAAGTGAGATACTAAGCACTTATATATATGAACACATTTCATCTTCACAGTAGTTATGTAAGACAGAGATTATCTGTCTTTTACAGACACTTTAAGAAACTCAAAGGGGAAGCCAGTATTAGTAACTGAGCCCTCAAGGACATGCCGATACAACTTACCACAACATTACAACCAAACAAAAGGTAACAGAACTTGCATTCAGAGGATCATCACAAAAGTTATGCCCATTTGAAAACAATTATCTAAAGCTATGAAATGTTTTTAATGATTTTCTTTCTTTTATGAAATATATCACCACATTTTTGTGGGTTAATATCTAATTACTTAGATTGACATTCTTTCTCCACCTGAGAAAATTTAGAGATTCCCAGCTCTGAGACGTTAGAAAGCTTTTTTTTTTTTTAACCTTGTCTTATTGATTTTTGTTTGATTCTAGCACCTCAAGTCATGTTGTAGAAATCCCTTAGGATAATTCAGTATGAAGAATATGTTTATTCACTCAGGAAAGCTGAATGCTGAAAGTTCCTTCAAAGAAATTTAGGACAGATGTGTTTTTTCTTATTCTTCAACAAATCCAGAAGACAAATATATAAATATATATTTTTTTTCTTGTGAAATGCATTTTCGTGTTCATCTCAGTATGTGGGGCTGTCAAAGCTTATAAGCTTGGCAGTGTTATAACATGGCCATTCTGTTCTCTGTTAGAAACTTATTAAATCTATATTTTTATGAAAAACAGAATGTGGTAGAAGGGTTTTATTTCTTTTTTCATCTTTGACATTTACTTATTGGTTAGTGTTTTTAAGTCATTCAGGATCTCAAACAGGAATGACAGAACCTCCAGGACTTAAGTTTTCAAGGCTTGTTGGGAAATGGGAGGTATCAGGAGAGCTGCTGCCCACCACTTCTGAACCACATTTGGGAAATCAAGGAGGCTGTCAGAGCCATCAATTGCCCTTGTAGGTTGATGCTGGCTTCTCAGGTGACAGTCTATGACCTTTCTTTCCTGGCTGCTTGAGTTGTCTTGAATAACAATGCCACCACGATGTACTGTGAAAGTTCAGTGGGGTTTTCCAAAGTACTTGGAGGCTGGTGGGCTGATTGCACAGTGTTCATGGATCTAGGGTGCTAAGAATTTTCTGAATTATTTCCTGGAACATAACAAAGTCCCTTCTCACACCAACACCAACACCACAAGACTCTCCAACAGGATTCTAACTAACCCCTTCTAATTTAGCTTACCTGTTCATCTCCCTGTTTCAATCCCTCAACTGTGCTCAAGACACCAGAGTTACAGCATGTGCTTCTGAGAAGTTGGTCAGTTATCTCCGAATTACTACACTGGTTGACTGGGTTTATTGCTAAGGTTTTTGTTTCATCTCTCTGTCATCATTAATACTGTTTTATACTTTCACTTGCTAGAAAACTTTCTGTGTCAGAGAAAATGGCTAATGAAGTCATTTCCAAATTTGAGTCATTTTAAACTTCCTTCTCCTTTAGTGTCTTTGTTTAGTGTGTGTGTGTGTGTGTGTGTGTGTGTGTGTGTGTGTGTGTGTGTGTGTGTGTGTTTAGGCAGGATATGTGCAGATGCCATCACTGGACAGAAGACAATGTCATATTCTACAGAACTGGAGTACAGATGGTTGTGCACCACCTGATGTATGTAGGTGCTGAGAACCAAATCTGGGTCCTCAGTAAGAGTGATAAATGTTTTTAACTACTAATTCATCTTTCTAGCCTTTGATGTACACATTTAAATGTTATGATTGGAGAATTGTAATTATTTCTCTGAAATGTATTAATCAAGTCAAAGACTGTTAGGTGTGGTTTTTTATGTGTTATACATCATCACAGGGAATTCAGCCTTGGAGAGCTCCCAACTTGCAGTTTGCTTCTTATGCTGTCTAGGCTATTAGGGTACCAGCTAAAGAGGCATACAGGGAGAGGAGAGAAATAATTGTCCATAGACATGCGTGAACATTCATAGAGTTGGGTGCTGAAAGCACTTCACTGTACTTTCTATACTTTAATAAGCTGAATTTATTTTCATGCCTTACTATTTCATGTTGGGTGCAGGAGAAAAATAACTATTCTACAGAGAGTTCACAAAAGAGTGGCCAACAACTACAGTCACTCAGAATGCTCTTATAGAAAAATTTCCAGGACCCATAACTTGAATGAAAAGCTCCTTTCTGTCTCTTTGCTCCACTTATGATGAGAATAGTTTGTTTGACTCATACCAAACCAAATCAAGCATTTCTGTGGGCACAAAGAGGAATATGAAGCAAAGAATTTTTTCTTCTAGAAAAGAATGTGTGCATGGAAAACAAAATTGCCTCAAATTTCACAACATCCTTACCATTAAACATTGAAGGCAGATTTGGGTCAGTCCAATTTCCTTTGCAGATATTTGACTTTAAAAATCACACATTCAACTTTTAAAAATGGATTTGTGTGAAATGATATATAAAAAGTCTCGTGGTGAATAAGTCATGATGAGTTTCAGCTTATGCTTAACCTCCGTCTCTTCATCTTTAAAAGATGCAAATTGACTTTGGGCAACAGCTAAGATGTCTCATGCATGTTGTCCTGCTTCTTCCAAATCAACCTCAAGACATTCACATCGAGAACTCGGAGGGGCACTGGAATAAATGAGTTTCTTCACAAGGCTGGTTGCCCCCTGTCTAGAAAATTAAAAGTTATTGGGGAATTATTTTTGAAAGAACCACCAGATAAGTGCATAATGCTTTGTTTCTCAGTCCAACCCGATTAGTACATCTTGAGACCTCAAATGGTTGATCCTGTTAACTGTGTGGCTAATTTCAAGGGAGAAAGCAAAGCTTTGTCAAACAGGCCCAAGTATTATAACATTTTTCGTGGCTCTAAGATGTCAGATGGTGTGACTTCACTTATTCAAAGAATGTTGTGTATTTTCTTTTCTCTTCAAGAATTTAACATTCCAAATGTATTTTCAGTGTGATTTAGTTTGAAGCTGCAATAATTCTTTGCATTCATGTGAGAAACAGATATTATGGCAGCACAGATGGAAGAGAATCTCTGTCTCCTATCCACAAAATGTGGCAAGCATTGTCTTGCATCCCTACTTTTTAATCCTAGCTACTTTCTCAATGGCACTGTGAAGATTGGCATTGTGAAAATCTAGATTCCCAAGAGTACAGTGAACCCTTGGTCATTCTCTCTCAGGCAACTATGCAGGCTTCATGAAGTAAGAAAGATTCTGCTTGTTAGGTCAGGAATGTGCCCATTTATCTGTTAAAGGCTTATTCCACTATGTGGATATATTAGATATTTTCTCCTTGCTGTGACAAAAAACCTAATGAGAAGGAGCTTAATGGAGGAGAGGTTCACTGTGGTCCACACTACAGTCATTGTAGCAGAGAGGCCAAGGCCATAGGATGTTGAGGTACCTAGTAACACTGCAGTCAGGAAGCAGAGAGCCAAAGGCTAGTGTTCAGCTCACTTTCTCCTTTTTATGTTGTAGGAGCTCCCAGCCCATAGAATGGTACCATCCACATTTAGAGTGGGTTTACCTACATGGGTAGGTAACCTAATATAAGTTTCTCAAAGACACGCTCAATGATTTATTTCTATGATTATTCTAAATCCTGTCAAATTGGCAATCAATATAAACCATCATAATGGTGCTGTGAGGAGGTGTTAGGAACTATAGAAGGTAGCCTCAGCAGGAAGTTTCAGGTCACTGGAGGCATGTCCTCAAGGAGAATGATGGGAACCCAGGCTCTTCTCTCCTGCTTCTCAAATGGGCAAAATACAGTGGTTTTTCTCTGCTATATGCTCTTGTATGATGTGTAGCCACAGGCAGACCCAGAGCAATGGTGCCAACTAACCATGGGCTGAAGATCCCCAGAACAAAAAGAAAACTTTACATGTTTGTTGCATTAATAAAAGGCTGAATACCATTGCAGGGATCACAGTGATTATTCCTATTTTACCAATAGATAAAGCAACAAAGCAGCCCTTAGCAAAGCGAGGACATGATCCATCCTGGGCAGTACCACTGGGCAGAGAATCAAGGAGCTAACACCATGCTCTCCACTCCAAACCCTGAGCTCTTTCCAGAAGGTGCCATGAAATTCTTCTATAAACTTAAAGTGCCTTACAGATGGGAGGCATTACATGATCAGAGACTTTTAAAATTTCTCCTGACATTCTAAGGCCAAAGCCAGGAAAAGACAGGAGAAAAATTGGAAAATGAAACCACTGGGTTTTCAGAAGAGCAGCTCAAGAGAGAGTGCAAGCAGACACAGTAGCAACTACAGATACTCCAGAGCAAATAGGTCAGTCATGACTCTGAGGATCAGAGCAAGCGCGATGAGCAAACAAGAAGAAAAATAAGTCCAGGAGAAGGAAAGATTGCCAAAGGGTTAAAAGGCCTGAAAAGAGGGCTGGGACTGCAGGTGAGGCTCAGCATGAATTCACACTGAAGCATTGATGGGCTTTCATTCCTGGGCTCTTTTGGAGGTAATTATAATTCATCAAGTGCTGGAGTCTCCACAGTGAAAGAAGACCTGCTGTGTCTCTACATGGTCTCTTTCTCTAGGGACAATTCTGGCACCTCTCCCCCTGAGAGTCTTCACTGGTGCACAGACCCACTCTGTTAAGCCCAGACAAAAAGGAAGCACCTGAAAGTTAAGTTACTGGCTGCCAGTAAGAGCTGGTACACAGCATATCCACTCCCTCTTCACTGAGGCTTGCCACTGAGCATTGCTTTACTGGCTTCTAGAGTTCCTCATGGTTCTGAGGTCCAGGAAGTCACTGGTTATTTGTTTGACAGCTCTTTCTGTCATTGATGATGTTGCTAATTACCTCCTTCTCCTTTTCCCCACTTACTTGTCTCCGAGATAAACTGCTTACAGTTCCCTGTTTCTAGCCTCTAACAAAAAGAACTGAAGCTCTGAGGTTTGTTTTGTTTTGCTGAGAGAGGGTCTCAGATAGCCAGGTTGGCTTTAGACATACCATGTAACCAAAGCTAAGCTTGGGCTCCTGATCCTCCTGCCTCTACCTCCCAAGTGTTGATATTGCAGGTGTGTGTCAGGATACTCAGGGAACCTTCAAACTTGCTGTGACAGAAAGTGCTGAATTTTCAGGGACAAGGGAATGTCACTTTCCACCATGACTGATGCCAGAGCATCAAATAGTAAGAGCTGTATCTGGTCTTAGTATGTCACCTTCTCTCTCCAGCTGTTAGATATCAAGAGTCAGAGAGGACAAATATTTTACCCCAGAATAATCACAGCACCACTTAAAGTCCTAGGGCACAAAATCTGCCACTGATACTTTTCTACCGTGTCATCCTACTTTAGAAAGTGATTAAATAAAAATTACAGTTCTAAAACTTATCAGTTATTTTGAAAAATGGCTGTGGGATTATGTTCTTGTTTCTCCCACTGGTTTAATGCTGATTGGCCAGAAGGCAGACAAGAAATATGGGTGGAGCTACCAGACTAAGAAAACTGAGACGAGGGAAAGCAGAACAGACATGCCAGGCAGACAGAGGAAAGAAGATGAAAATGGTACTTTGAGAAAAGATACTAAGCCAGTTGGCTAATCATGGGTTATCTTAAGAATAAGAGTTAACAAATAAAATGCCTGAGCCATAGGCCAAACAGCATGTAATTAATATAAGACTTTGTGTGATTATTTGGATTTACTGGTTTGGATCTTGGGGTAGGCTAGGCCAGAAACTCTTACTGCAGACTTCTTGACATAGACAAATTAGAACAGAGTCCCAATTTTCTCTGAGAACTGCCACCTACCTGGAAGGCAGATTACGTGGTCCAAAGACCATCTGTTTTATAAAATGTACATAATGACTCAGTAGTGCTGCTGTGAGTTTTAATTGCTGTTCATTAGGTGCAAAGATTGCTTAGTGGTGTTCTAGATAAGTTTCCTGATAGTTTTAGTAGGCTTACAAAGAATTGTCACACACTACAAAGCCACTTTTGTCTATACTTATGCTGTTTTGTTGTATAGTATCTTTTACATAGAATCTTGTGGAGTAATATGGTAGTTTGAAAGAAAATGAACTTTGGATTATGAAAGCAGTGGAATGCTTTAGGCACTGCTTAATGGGCCATACTAGTAGGAATATGGAAGATGGTGTTAAGAGTTATTTGAACTGTCCTGAGTTCACTCCAGAGGTTTCAGAGAAGAATTTTAGTATGTTGCCTAGAGATTGTTCTTGTGACGTATTGGTAAAGAAAGTGAATGCTTTTTTGCCTTGCTGAAGATTCTGCCTGAGGCTAAAGTGAAGAGTTTTGGATTAATTCCCATGGCAGAAGAAATCTCAAAACAACGGAGTATAGACTCTGTCTTGTGGTTTTTAGCGGTAACTCTCTAATAAAGGTTTATAATAAAAAAGAGCAAGAGGAGTAGAATAAATTACAAAATACAAATTTTGAAGAGAAAAAGATCATCAGGAAGTAGAATAGAGCTAAACCTCATGCTCAAGGAGATAAACAGATTTCTAAAATGAAATAAAGGAAGTGGTGATCTCAGGGCAAGATTCTACCAAGCTAAATTTCCAACTGGAGTGGAATTTTAGTGGAGTTTAGAACCTAGTATGTCGATGCCTGTTGCTCAAATCTTAATTGGTATTATAATAACAACCTAGAGCCAATATTAGGGAAAAGTTGAAAGATCAGAGAGACAGAGGAACAAGCCACAGCCATCTCATACCTAGTCAACTTTTCAGGCTGAAAAGGGATAGATCCTGTCTCCATGAATCCTCAGACTGAATAAGGGAAGCAAAGAAAAGCACAAGAGGTGAATTCCTGTCTTGTCCTGTCTTATATTTCTTCTCTACCAAGCCATATCACTTCCTATTTCAACATTCCTAGTTCTGAGATTAAAGAAGTGTGTTTTCCAATGCTGGATTTAAAAGTGTGTGAACCCTAATGTTTGTATTAAAGGTGTGTGCTATCACTGCTTGGCTCTGTTTGGCCTTGAACTCACAGAGATCCAGGTGGATCTCTGCCTCTGCCTCCTGACTGCTAGGATTAAAGGCATGGGCCACCACCACTGCCTGACCTTTATGATAACTCCATGGCTGACTCTGTCTTCTGATTAGTCAGTCTTTATTTGATATACATTGTATCACCACAGGAGCACACCTTTAATACTAGCTGTTAGTATTTTGCATAAGGAAGGATGGAACACGCTGACACACTGCCAGGAAGCCATGTTGAGTTTATTGGGGTCTGGATATCCAGGGAGTGGGTGGGGGAGGGGAAGAGAAAGGAGAGAGGGAGGGAAGAGGGAGCAGAGAAAGAGAATGTCTGCCACCTGTTGGGTCTCTTTAAAGGGTGACCATGTAGCCACACCCCAGGTGGTGGCATGGCCGCAACATGGTGACTCTGGAATCGCTTAGGGTGGTGTTTACACACTAACACTAGCACTAGAAAGGCAGAGTGTTGTAGAAGGTTTCCCAGGCCCTTTTGGGCCTGGAGGTTTGGAACCTGGTCCTCGGCGACTTCTGTTCCCCAAAGAAATGAATCAGATACTTATATACTTTATACTGTTTGACCCATGTCTTATGCACATTACCAGCTAGCTCTTTCATCTTAATCAACCCATTTCTATAATCTACTCACCACGTGGCCCAGCCCATGGCTCACCTGTATCTCTTACATGTCTGTCTTCTTCGGGGTCAGATGGAGACTGACTAACTCCACCCTTCTCCTACCTGCCTGTCCTCTGATTCTCCACCCACTTCTGGGTGCTCTACATAGGCCAAACCAATCCTTTATTTACACCATATAGAGAAAATTTCCACCACAGCAGAGGCAGGAAGAGTCCAGCCTCGTCTACAGATCAAGTTCCAGAATAGCCAAGCTTAGGCAGTGAAGGAAACCATGAAAAACAGAAAGCTGATGAAGATATAATTGAACACATGGGCCATGTTCCAGCCCCAGAAAGCAGCAGAACTTGGCAGCTTTAACCACATGGTTCTGGCTTTAGAGTAAAGGAAAAAAGAACAGAGTTATGGAATAAAGCCCCTGAGGCCAGGCATGTGTCAGGAGTGTCCCTAAATGGAGGCCTAGTAGAGAGGCCATTGTGTGAAGCTGTGAAGTTGCAGCCTTGATTACCTAGGAGAACCCTAGCTGTTAGAGATGCTATAGCTGTGGGACACCTGCCAAGGAGAGCTGCTAACAGAGAGTGGAACTGGCCAAGAGAAAGAAATGGATTGCAGTCAACAAAACTGAACAGAACTGGAGATGTGGAGAGTGTTTTGACATCAGACATGGACATGCAGAGTTTGGAGTTTGTCCATCTGGTTTCTGGTCTTGTTTTGGTTCAGTATTTCCTCATTATGCTCCCTTCCCTGCATTTTGGAATGGTAATGCCTGTCCTGTGTCATTATATGTTGGAAGTATATAATCTGCTTTTTGATTTTGATTTTTATAGGAGGATTACAGTTAAGAGATTCCCTACATCTCAGAAGAGACTTTGGACTTTTAAACACTGTTGAGATTGTGATAGCCTATGGGGACTTTTAGTTGGTCTGAATGCTTTGGGGGGGGCATTGTGATGTGGCTATAAGCCTTTGGGGGCCAGGGAGTAGAATGTGGTAGTTTGAAAGAAAACAGCCCCCAAAAGTAGTGGCATTATTAGGAGGTGTGGCCTTGTTGGAGGAAGCATGTCACTTTGGGGGCTTCGTGGTCTTCTTTTCTCAGGCTTCCCTCAGTGTGACAGTCAGTCAACTGTAGCCAGAAGTTACTGGCCTGGCCTAGTGCTGAGGTCCAGACCACTCATAGCTCCTTAGTCTCAATAATCACAAAAGGCTTACGTTCATTACAAGCTGTTTGGCTTATGGCTCAGTCTCATTGATTGCTATCTTCTACATCTTAATTCAGCCCATTTCTATTAATCTGTGTTTTGCCATGTGGCTCGGGGCTTACCTGTACATTTACACCTTGCTCTCTTGGTGGCAGTTCAAAATGTCTCTATATAACTCCGCCCTTCTTCCTCTTCATCTATGCTTGGATTTCCTGCTTGCCTATAAGCTGCTTTGTCATAGGCCAAAACAGTTTATTTATTATCCAATGGTAGTTCACAGTATACAGCAAGACAACCCATATCATTTGACTTCTTGTTGCCTATAAGATATAGCACTGTCTATTCTAGTATCACATCTGTCCACAGGCAGTCATGCTCCCCATCTTGATGATAATGGACCAAACCTCTGAAACTCTAAGCAAGCTACCCCAATTAAATGTTTTCTTTATAAGAGTTGCAGTGGTCATGGTGTCTCTTCAGAACAATAAATACCTAACTAAGACAGTATTTGGTTGATCTTTTAATCCAAAGAAATAGACTATTTAGCTTTGAGGAAGAGCATCCATCTTCTCTGTGTGTCTTAAGGTTCCCTTTAAAATAAAGACTGCTTTTGAGAATTCCATAAATAGAGATGCAAAGTCCCTCAGCTCCCTCCTTCTCATAAATTACTGCAAATGCTTAGGAAAACATTGTACTTCTGAAGAATTCTTCTTGCCCCCACAAGATCTCCCTTGCATGCTATTTGTAAATCTCTAACTAAGGCTAGCTGTAGAAAAACAGTGGGTCTTAAGAAGGGATATTTTCAGAAAAGCTATTACAGGTAAACATGTCCTAAAAATAAAGGCTGTTTTAGTTCAAAACATTAGGTGTTAGCAAAGTATAGTGGTATATACATGCAATCATAGCACTATGAGGAGGAAGAAAAATAAAAAAATTGAGCCCAGCTTAGAATATATAGTGAATCTGAGAATAGCATGAACTAATAGTGAGAAACTTTCTCTAGTCAAACAACAAAACCCATTAATTTGAAAATGGAAGGAACTATGAAACTCATTCTCTTTAGCCATTTATAGCTAAGGAAACTTGGGGGCAGAAGAAAGGACTTTCCCACAGTCTCTCTGCTCATCACTTGGGGGGCAGATCCTTAGTCCACAACTCCTTTTTGAGACTCTCAAAGATGGTTTGCTTTCCTGAGGAAGGACTGTGTACCACCAGGTTCATCACAAGCATTTTTCCAAGGCCCATAGCTTTCTGAAGCTAAGAAGCTGCCACATTACTCACAAGATCATTATTATGTGTTCTGAGAAGTGTTGAGTTCTCCTGATTTGTTGATACAACTCTAAATAAATTTGAGAACATAAAGAAATATTGCCATTTATAAAGCTAAAACATCATAGACTTACCAGAATGAATACAAGTGAAAGCATTTTTCAAGTTACACTTCACTTTGCCATGGACGACACTGTGGAGGAGCTGAACACCAAGTTGAATCTTTTCAATCAGTGAAAAGATAGCACCCACTTCAGGCCCAAGAAGTTACCCAGGCTTCTCAAATTGTTCTAGAAGGTATCTGGTTACAGATTCAAAGCACAGTATCAAAACTCCAGTGACATTCTTCATAGGGGAAAAAAAAGTGTGGAATAATGCTCTTGTATACTATAAAGATTTGCTACTCATATTGGCTTAATAAAATGCTTATTGGCCTGTAGCTTGGCAGGAAATAAAGGTAGGGAAACCAGACTAGGAGAATCTGGAAAGAGGAAAGACATAGAAAATAGACACTAGCCAGATGCAGAGGTAGCAAGATGAAAATGTTGCACTGAGCAAAGGTACCAAGTCACGTAGCTAAAGATAAATAGAATTATGGGATAATTTAAGTGTAAAAGCTAGTCAGTAATATGCCTGAGCTACTGGTCCAGCAGTTACTATAATAGTAAGCCTTAAAGTCAATTCCTTGGGAAATGGCTGCCCAGTATTTGAGAGTTTCTGGCTTGACACAAAAACTTCAGACTACAAGTAGTGTTCCAATGTAGTATATGCACACCCACATAAAGTCAGAAAAAAAAATCTTTAAAATATCTCTAGAACAAAGAAACAGAGCCAAACCAGCTTTCTAGTTGTGTCTCTCAAGTGGGCCATGGTACGGAGATGCCATAGCATGCTGGCTTGAACTGCAACATGGCAGGTTCCTATAGTCTTACAGGAGCCTCAGTACAAGCCCTAGCTGCATAGAATAGATTTAAGGTTTCTGCTCATACAGACCAAAAGGGAAAAGAGTTAAGCACAGTTTCTTGATAACAGCATTCTTTTGGGTATGCTCTGTTTCCTGGCAGTGAGCAGAGAGGCATGGCTCCTTTAAGCCTCCTCTAGGCTCCTCCTTTCTGACTCTGGCAATAGAGGCAAACACTGAGAGGCTCTTTTTAAGAGGCACTGTTGCCAAACACTTAAATGAGGTTTATGAACATTGGGCAGTGGTGCTTTACTTGGTGGCAGTGTGGATTCTAAAATTCTCTAGAGTTAGGGTGGTAAACACAACTCTTGTCAGTACCTCTGCCATGAAGTTAAGCTCTCACATACCAAAGAAAAGGGTACAATAAGTTGCCATAGCCTAGGTTTTAATATTAGCCACAAAGTGTTAATCCTAGGCATGCCTTTTAGCAGATTTATAGCTCATGTCCTCAGGAAAAGATAGAGATATACAGTAAAGACAGATTCAGAAAAAAACCCTAAATGGTTTATAATATGTTTAAAAGTATATGTAGGCTTTGGAGAGAAAATAAAAAGGATAAAGTCCTTAAAAAATAACACTGTAAAAAAAATAATAAGCCAAGTAAAGATGGAAGTTACACAGAGAGTCTGGATAAGGCATATTATTGTGTTGTGTTTGAGTTTTTTGACTACAAAGGAAGGTGCAATAGTTGCTAAAAGACATTTGATTATAAGTACTGCTAGATTAAACTAACCTGTTTATTTTGAAAATATCTTGACTTCAAATTTTAAGTCAAAAGATATGTTGCTTTGGAGGAGAGATTTTGTTGTTGGTGGTGGTGTTTTTCCATAGAAACTGAGGGGCTGTGGATTCATTCTGGGTTAAGAAAAGCCATGTTTGAAAGAGAAAGAGCCCTAAAAAAATCTTTGATGGAAACAGATAGCCCAGATGATCCAATATTTCAAAGCACCTCTGTTGCAGTTTCCTCTGAGTTTTGTATTCAGAACAGCTTTAAGGCTGCTGGCTGAGATGATCTAGACTCACAGACCACCCCACTCAGTACTTTCTCATAATCCTAAATTTTCTTTGAGTCCCTATAAGATTACCAGTACCCCTAATAAATAGGAAGAAGTCTAGAGAATTATGCCCTCATTTGCAAAAAAAAATGATATTAGATTTTGTTTAGAGTGTTGGTTACAAGTTGTTATGGATAATGGTTAGGAAAAAAGCTATACAAAGGAGTTTAGATTTGGGGTTCTTGTTTTTAACAGAAAAATGGGGGAAATGTGGAACAATATTTTGAACACTGTGAAGATTTGTTGCTTGTAATATGAAGTTTTTGACCTGGATTTTCTGGCCAGCCCTGAGGTTCTGACTTGCTCTCCCACAGAAACACACAGATACTTGTATTAGTTTTATGATGATCAGCCTATGGCTCTGGCATATTGCTAGCTAGCTCTTGCTCTTAAGCTAACCCATGATTCTTATCTTATTCAGCCATGTGTGGCTCAGTACCTTTTCTCAGAGCAGCATAGTTGTCCTCTGCATCTGCTGGCTTCTCTGATGGTCTCTCTTGTGTCTCTCCAACATATCTGCTCTGCTCTTCCTGCTTCCAGAGTTTTCTTAGTTTGGTAGTCCCACACATACTTCCTGTCTGCCTTCAGCCAAACAGCATTTTTTATTAAACCAGTAGGCAGGACAATTATTTACAATGAAGCAGAACACAATCCCACTACAGTTACTTATAATGGTTTAACAAAACGCTAATTGGCCTGGAGCTAGGCAAGAAGTAGGCAACCATACTAGGAAAATTCTGGGAAGAGAAAAGATAGAGAGGAAACACCAGTTAGAAGCAGAGGAAGCAAGATAAGAATACTGCACTTAGCAATAGTACCAAGCCACGTGGCTAAACATAAATAGAATTATGGGATAATTTAAGTTTAAGAACTAGTCAGTAATATGCCTGAACTACTGTCCCAGAAGTTACTGTAATATTTAGCTTCTGAGTAATTGTTTTATAAGCAGCAATCGGACCAGCTTGAGTGGAAGAAGGACAGAGAAACTACTCACTACAGCAGAAACATTCCCAAGCAGAAATAGCAATGCTCAAGGTGTCAAAATACCTGATTTTAAATTATTCTACCGAGCCTTGGGAACAAAATAATCTTGCTACCTGGCCAGCCACTCTAGACAGCCTCTTGAGCAAATGGTGCTGGGCAAACTAGAGCTCCATATGTAGAATGATGAAACTAGATCCCTGTCTTTTACCCCGGAGAACAGTAGTTCTCAACCTTCCTAATGCTGAGACACTTTTAACCCCCAACCATAAAATTATCTCATTGCTACTTCATAACTGTATTTTTGTTACTCTTATGAGTTATAATGTAAATATCTGATATTTGGAATATCCAATATGTGGCTCCCTAAGGGATCATGACCCCCAGGTTGAGAACCCCTGCTAGAAAAAGTCAATCTAAAATGGATATAAGATTTTAATGTAAGACCAGAAACTTTGAAATGGCTAGAAGAAAACATGGAAACACTTCAATATATAAGCATGGACTTGGACATTTATACAAGCAAATATATGATAGAGTTAAAAATTTAACTTAAAAACTAAAAACAAATTTAAAATCATGGGGTTACAGTGAAATCATGCCAAGGTTGATTGTCTTTTTTCTACATGGTATGTCTTACATTCAGGCTGATGCACACAGAGACAGGAATAGCCCAGGACGGCATGTCTTCAGGGCTATGAGAAAGCCTATGCTATCCCTCTCTTGAAATAAACCTCTTAACATCTACAAGGTAATTATGGATGCTTCTTTCACCATTTTTAGGTCCCTAGTTATAGCATCTGTAGAGGACATAATTTTCTCCCTTATGCTGCATAGTTTTGGAGTGTGAGTCTGAAGAGGGATAAAGGGGGTCCACACTTGAGTAAGACCCTGGGGCCTTCTAGCAGAGGGGAAGGAAATGTTACCTGGGAGGGCTGGTCAAGATTAATTCAGGGCTGAGGTTGATGACTGAAATTTGGACTTCTGGAGTCTTCCTGGCATACTTGAACTGTTCTATGTTGTCTCCAGGGTTAATCCATGTGATACTTCTTTTGGTGAAATAAAGATGATTACAATAAGCTCCATGAGATAAAACATGGAGGCACACAGGCTGAATGTGTTGCCAAAGGTTACACAGCTGATAAACTAAACATTTTCAATCCAAGCATCCTGGCTCCAGAGTCTGAGCCCCCAGCAACTTTAATAACCATTTTTATATGTCACACTCTTGTCACTGCAATGACCTAGCTTGTTTACTTTGTTTTCCTCACCACTGAAGTGGCTCTAAGCCTTTTGCAGATCCCCTATCAGTTTGATGGGATGTGTTTGGTATTAAAGGCCCCAAAACTACATTGCCCTATTGACTCCTCCACTTCGTTATGCCCAGACAGCTCCTCTGGAAACCTTCACAGGAGAAGACTGGGCACTGAGCACCCCTCTGCAAATAGATCTTACAGAAAAGAGCTAAGAAGGTGAGAAACAGGCAGGGTGATGGACTGAGGAGAAGCAGAAGGCTACTTATTTATAATAAATGCTCCGGAAGGCTGGGCTATTTCTGTCTCTAAGTACTCAGCCCCAGACTTATAACAAGATTTTTTTTGTCTCTGAGGATGAATAAGCAGTATCCTGGTTCTGAGGGAATGAGGTAATGGCCTTTAGGTTAGAAGCACATGAATAATACAGATGCTGGGATGGACAGTGCCCCAATCCAGCACTCTCCACGTACAAATAGAAGACTGGGGATTCTGGGACATTCAAGGTAGCATTTTCACAAATATCACACATAAATAATGTAAGAGGCAATGTTTAAGAATAGGAAATACAAAATCCCAGGTGCCCCAGCCGGTTGCCTGTCTCTGTGCACCCAAGTCTCTCATGAATCTCTGTGGGCATATGGTGGGCAGTAGAAAGCTTTGAAGCTCTCTGTCCTGGTGACACCTCTTTAAATTCTCTTAACCACTTGTGTTCTGGGGTCAGTGTTTTGAAGAGAGTCCAATAATAGGAAATAAGTTTCAAAAGTCTTTTTCTTAAGTTTCTTATTTTAACAAAAAGATGAAAACCAAAATGTTCAGAGCTTAAGGGGGGAAAAAAAAACAAAAAACCAATGTGCTTTAATCTTTTCTAGGGCTCCACAAAAGTAGAGAATGGTCTAGTGCCATGAATAGCAGAGCAAATGAATCACTGCACAAGTCACTTATTTTCACAGGGGTGGTATTTATTAAGCCTCTTGAATTTAACCTCACTCACAAAACTATTTTCACATGTAGATGTAATTATGAAATTGAGAGGCCTTTCAATTTTGCTAAGAACTCTCAAGTTTGAAATTAGCGATAACCTTCCTTAGCCCCAGATCTGGCTGAGGTATACAGCTGACTAATACAATTGGAAGCAGGAGCTTGGCCTTCACATTTGCCAGTTCAGTAAGTCTGATCTTCTGATAGGCGAGATGGCAGGGCAGGGTCAGTTTCCTGAGGAGCCATTTGAACCTAAGGTGCCACACATGTTTATACAATTCATTAGTTATTTGATATTCAAGATAAGAAAGTCAAAGGTGCATCTGTGGTATCATACCTGCTAAAATAGCAAGTGTCTCAGAGGCTTTCCTGCATCAGAGGTACCCAACACAATCATGTCTCCTCAGTTAGGGGTAAAAAATACACCTAACTCATGCCAGTGTATCTGATTATTTCCCCTAACCAACAGATTTTACAATTTTGTCCCCTTACATCCAATATGGCTCAAAAGATGATCTTTCTGCAAAGTCTTCAAAGAGAACACAAGTCACAAAAACAGTCTCTTGTGGTAGAACTAGCAGGATGAATCCCTTTGCCACGTAAGCAGAGTGAAGAAGAGTGCACTTCCTGGTAGAACTGTAGAAAAGAGATGAAGACAGAGTGGTGAGAATTCTCAGTATTTTCTAAACATATTTTTCCTTTTTTGGCAAATAATGCCAAACTGAAGTGTGTCAAAGTGAAATATAATGGGCTGCACACTGTCCTCAGCAGGCAGAGCGGCTCTGTCACCTGTTTGTGAGTTTCATTAGACCTCTGCAAAGCAACCCTGACATAGGTCATGGGGGGGTCAGCTGTTCATCTTTGCTGTTGTCCCAACTGACCCTTCCAGCCATTCTGGGAAGGAGGGAATGGTTTCTTTAAGGAATCTGGCTATTTATAAAATAAATATTAAATCTAATATCCATTATTCACAGATGATGTTGTGGGAGAGCACCAGTGGCTGTATATTTGCAGAGCTTCAGGCTCCTATGAGTATAAATTGCCCTGTAGTGAGGAGAAACACAATACAGTTCACCAGAGACTCGGCTGCAAGGTGTAACTGCTTGTCTATGGGCAAGTAATGACTTGAGTTTTCAGCTGCTTCTTGGTAAGAGCCTTAGTAATTGGAATCAGTTATTCAAAACATCGGTAAATGTGATTTAAATGGCAAGGATTTAATAACAGAGAAAGAAGCCATTAAGGGGGTTCAAGCAGAGGAGAAGGGAATTCCGTTTTTTAGAGCAGAGGGAGAAAAATAAAGCAATTACTTGATGTAAAGGCCAGAAACAGGACTCCTGCTGTCAGGGAGAAATCAAATCTGTCAGCAATTAGTGAGGTCTTAGGAGGTAAAGAACTCTCCAGCGCTGAGTAGTGAATAAGGGGTTAGCAATTATATGAACTGATAAAAAGTGTTCTGGTTTCCAAACAGCAGGCTAACAAGCCTTCCTTTTTTCATAACTTGATGCAGATGTGATGGTCACACTTCAGGGTGTTTTTGAGGACTTCTTCAACAAAGTTCTGTAAGAAGACCATCCCAAGCCTCTTTCCAGCTTAAACCACATTCTTGATACTAGCTCCAGGCAATGAGAAGTAGATTTGGGTAGCAAAGAATTCCTTCATTGAAAAATATGTTAGCTCCCCAAACACACAATTATAAACAGAGAGTCAAATGAGGGATCTCTACCTATGTCCATTCTTCTTGGAGAACAGTGGTTAAATAATAGCATCGCATGGCACAAACTTGTCACTGAGCTTCATTATTGTATATTCTTAGAAATCAAATACATCTGTACAAATACATTTATACATTCTCAGCTCACAGATGATTCCTATAGACAGGAACTCTTTAAAATTCTTTGGGATTGAGGGATTCCAGGTCAAAACTCAATGTAAGTAAAGTCTTACTGGAAAGAAAGATAATTACTCAGTCATAAACAGCTACAGGGCTTCAATTTGAGAAAATGTTCAACAAATCAGTATTTGAAAGGAGACCATTTGAAAATAATCTTCTAGCAGTCAGCCTCTTTGACTCACTATGAGAATGACTTGTTTGTGCTTTCTGTGGCATATATCTTGTTTTACAGACATATGTCACTAGACCTAGATAACACTCAAAAAGAAATCAATCACCCAGAGTGTGGTACCAGTCTGTCAATAGGAGGCAATTAAGCAGGTCTTTTTTCTCTTTTTATTGGCACTAAAAAATCCAGTCCTGATATATAAAGGCATTGAGGACTTCTACTTCTGCCTTTATACTATATAAAGTAATTATGAAATCATTTGAATTTTCTAATCAATGTATCTTAAAGGTGATTTCCCTTTTGGATAAAGCTCCCCTGACCAAGAGATCCTTACTTGCTTCTCTTTTCTGGCAGATGGAATCTGCAGGGCTCCTGCTATTGAAATAATTTTGTACAGTTAGAGGCTGAGGATCATGCTCGTGCAAGTAACCCTGAGCAAATTCAGCTTTTTAAAAAAGATAGGAAAATGAGGGGTCTAGTTGAGAAGAAAAAGGGGTCAATAGAGTTGGGGAGATAAGAGAGCATAATGAGGAGGGAGCATTAGCACAATACATTATATGCATGTTTGTGTGAGTATACTTTTTATACTTGTATGTAACTGACCAAAAAATTATGTTACATCACTGGAAAAGCTAAACAAAGATCTTTATGTGAATTCTATGAAAGATCAGCTCTTATGCAGAACAATGTGAAAGTAGATGTGGTACACCTGTCTGTAATTACAGCACTGTGATGCAGAGACAGAAGGATCCTCAAAGTTCAAGACCAGACTGGTCTGGCTAGCAAGATTCTGTCAGTAAGTAATTTAAGCAAGTAGAAAATGAAGCTTAAAGAAATACCATATGCAAATCAATGATGTCAAGTTCAGTTGTGGCAATGGTGTCTTTACTAGTGATAAGGGCATGGAAGACTTCGCTAGCTAGAGAAGCTTAGAATCCTTCAGAAGTTGCTCAAGAATAAAGCATTAGAATGAATTTATTTAATTTATTATAATTATTAATTATTAAAATAAATTTAATTTAATTTAAAGAATAAAGTCTGTTTCTGAAGCATTTTCTGGCCTCAGATGTAACTTTCTGAGGAAGAGAAGTCAGGACTTTGCCAAGGTAGTGGCTATCATGTGAGTATTAATGAAACTATAGCCTAGAACCCTAGTCAAGATGGAGAATTATCCTCCTTCAAGATTGGACAGTGCTGGATCTTGGTAATTATTTAATTTGCCTGGGGGTGAAATTAAGAATGGCCCCAGGAAAGACCCCAAGAAAATAGCTGCTCTTCATTTTCAGCAGACTTGGGTTTGTTTCTGGAAACTATGCTGCTGTCACATATTCAGTGTTAGTGAGTGTTATGCAACAGCCCAGCTTATCACCAAATTAAAAGCCTAAGCAGTTCCTACTGGGATACTGTGTAGATTCTGATATTCCCAGCTGAATCCTATCAGCATTCTGCCACAGCAGCCTTAAATAGAAAAACTTGGTGAGGTACGTTTTCTCTGAAGGATGAAGGTATAGATCCTTCAGGCTTTGACATTAAAAGGCATTTTAAGTCACTTCCAGATTTGTGGAAGATGGCCTTCTATACTCAATTATAGCTATGATGGGCACTTAGCAGTTAGGACATTCCTTTGGTTAAAGTTTGTGATTGAACTCTTAATACACAATTTTCATCTACTCAAATTACTAATCAATCACCTTTCCAAATAGGCCAGCAAGTGTGAAGCAAGAAAAAAAAATAAAACATTCTGGTGATACCAAGTTACATAGTTGGGTTGGTTCAAGCAAGCCCAGCGAGAGGAACCACCATGCCATATCTGGGCTATCTGGACTTTCTTAATCCAAGTTCTCTGCGGCCATGTCATAAGGAGGACTCTGCTTCCTTGATGAAATTTTAACTTCTGTCTAACTGGTGGCCAGCTAGTAAAGTATATGCAGTGACAGTGGCTGCACTTTGAACTAGCACTGGCAAGCCAAAGGCAAACATTCAAGTCACTGTAGCAGGAGCTTTTCTGTATTTTAAGAAAAATGGGATAGCTTGATTCCACATAGGGACTTTGAAAACATTATTTACTGATCTTATAAAAATAGTTCTGTCTGTGGCACAGCTCTTAAGTGCAATGTAGAACAGCTATGTGTAAGTTTGATTATCTTCCCCTAAAACAAACACTGATCTTTATTTGTGAAAATGGTGAAAATCTGTAAGATTAAACAAAGAGAGAATCAAATGTCATTGGTTTTTGCTGTTTTTTAAATAAGAAATCTGGATTCTTTGCCTGTCCTCCTTCCTCGGGCTGTTTTTCTTTTAGTGTGGCCCTTATTGTGTTTTTAACAGTAATTCCTGCTCAGCCTGCTGACCCTCCTCTAACTACAGATCTGAATGCCAGCAAGCAGACCCAGCCATCAGAACAACTTCACTTCTATAACTAATAGGAAAACCTCTGAAAAAAATAAATGTGAAAATGATGCAGAGCATGAACTTGGTGGTAAGATCACAAAATCCTGTTGAGAACAGAAAGTACAAGTGAAATCATTAATATAACCAGTACTCACAATATCTAACTAGTTCTGAAATTCAGAGAAGATGGCTTCCCAATGTTTCCTAAATCATATATGACCCATTAGTTGGTTTTTTTCTGTAATGTGGATATTCTATATTCACAGTTTTGGCTCCGCTTTCCTTACCCTATGATAAAACTCATAAAGAACTGAGCATAGATAAATGCATATTGTTCTAACCCAATGTTAGGACAAGGCAGTGAATGTAACAGGAACCACAGGAGTCTGGGCATAGCTTGTTACTAATAGCTTCTCAATGTGAGTCCAAAAATACCTCATCTCATATTATAGGAAGTGAACCTGGGAATGCTTCTGACCAAAATGTTAGAAACACGATTTTTTGTTCTTAAGAGTATTTTCAAAAAGAAGGAAATGCAAACAACAGTCATTGATCATTACACTGAAGAATATTATGTTGGCTAGACATGAACAAAGCTTTACCATAATATCATCAATAGAATTGGGTTATAGGTCCCTGGAACTGTTGAAACTCTTATTAGGAAAAGTTCTATAGATTCTTGAGTGGGAACAAAGATAGTTTTTGCTTGTGTGAATTCTTTTTCAAATGTTGACACTACAAAGAACTAGGTTGGTTACAAGGCAAAATGCCTGGAGCATAGAAGTCTGGGCAAAAGCACATAGTGATAACATTATTGGCAGGGTTTTCTTTGAGTGGAAATGCTCAAAGTCTGTTATAGTCTTGATCCTTCATGATAATGTAGAGGCTTTTATTGTGAAAATTCACTAGCAACCTGTCAATAAGACAAAATTATTTTGAATTTTTTTCCTTCCTCTATTTACAATATAGAGTTTCTGCTTGTCTTGCTTTTTAAAAAACATTTGTGAATGTGTGTGCAGGATGCCTATTTGTATGAGTACAGGTTTGCATTGCCATGGTACATATGTGGAGGTCAGAGGATAACCTGTCCTTCCATTTTGTCTGAGATGAGGTCTTTTGTTCTTCCCTGCTTGTCTCCCGGTAGGACTCCTGGGATTATAGATGTACACTGCCACATCTGGCTTTATGAAGAACCTGAACTCAAGACTTCACCTTTGCACAGTAAGAGTTTTACTCACTGAACCATCTCTTCAGCCCCTTTAAACTGAGGAGCATTTTTGAGAAGTGCTTCAAAGGAATAGGGATATGATCTGGAGACATGCCTGGAACAAGACTGCTTATTCTTTTTTACAGGTCAAAGGCACACTGTCCTTGCAGTGTGAATATATATAATGTATATATGTATTTCATAAGTTCTGTGACTCTAGAGAACTCCAGCTAATACAAGGATAATAACTGAGAGTGGGGTGGTCAAACATACTCGAGAGGCTCTTAGGACTGAATAATAATAATAAAAAAGGTCTTTTACTTGACTGTCATCTCAAAAAGAATCTTGAATGTGCTCATGTATGTTTGTAACCCCAGCACCAGAGTAGGGAAGCATGGATTCCTGAAATTCATTGGCTAGTCAAACTAGCTGAATAGACAAGATTCAGGATTAATGAGAATAAAAAGGTCTAAAAAGAATAAAATGAATATCAAAAGAATAAATGGTGGAGAGTAATAGAAGTAGATGTCTAACATTGACCTCTGGCCTCAATATGCATAGTGTGTCCTTGTACCTTCACACACACACACACACACACACACACACACACACACCTGCACTAGCATCTCACTGTCACTGCCACTACACCCATAGAATGATGACAGTATACATACACCAGGGCTTTGTACAGTGAACCTTCTCTTAAGAGACATAAAGTAATCAATTGTCTGAACTGTTATATAAGAAACATGTCATAGCTTGTATTATGTTAATGCCATTGTCTCAATTACTGCTTATCACGAAAAACTTGGAAAGTAGATGTAGCAATCACTAATCCCCAGTCTGTAAGTAGGACAATTGTAGTGTAATGTGACATGTGACTTCCTGTAAATGTAATGGGAACTAATCTATGCTTTCCAGGATCTACTTGAATTTATTGGAATGACTTGCAGGCTGCAGTCCAACAATGGCTAGTTATGAATGGAAAGTCCAAAAATCTAGTAATTGATACAAGACTGGGTATCTCAGCTGGGATCCCAAATAAGGGGTGGATGGGCAAGCAGGTAAAAAACAAACCTTCCCTTCTTCCATTGTTCTTGTATAGGCTTTCAGTAGAAGGTGTGGTCTAAATTAAAGGTGTGCCTTCCAGCCTTAAGGTCTGGATTAAAGGCATGTGTGTCTTCCAGCTTCAAACCAGATCAAAGGCAAATTGTCTTCTTGCCTCAAGATCCAGATTAGAACTATGCCCTCCATTTCTGAATTATATTTCATTCCAAATATAGTCAAACTGACAACCAAAAACAGCTATCACAATCTTTTCTTCCCTTACATCTCCATATCAATTTCTTTAAATGTTATATATTTAGGGTTTATTGCCAAGCATATTTGGCGCTTGTCCACCAGCAAGCACCAAGCCATAGTCTACAGTGATGGGCTTTGTTCCCTGCTCATTGTTATTCTCCATGCCCTAGTCACTTGAATTTTCAAACAGGGAAGCCGCAGACTGGGCATCAAGTCAATTTTAGCTCTTGAGACCTGAAAGGCAGCCACTTGCACTCCGTCTCCACACTCCAGCCTTAACTTTGGACTGTGCAAGCATCCAAACTTCATGTTGGCTGTGGGGCAAGGCCTGTTAATACCCAGGTCTCCCTTTCTGTCCATTGTCTCTGGTTGGCTTCCAGAAAGAACAAATACTTCACATGCTAAAAGGCAGAATTGCATACAATGAAAACTCTTCTTTCTCCCAAGCACCCCAGAGAACTTTTTAAAGCCTCCATGGAGGGCAGTCACTTTCTTTGGAAAGATTCATTCCTATTCATCCCTTCCCCAAATAAATTAACCATCATGCAAATTGAAGCTTCAGCCTTCCTAATTTATGTTTGTGATCCATGAGAACTTCAAGGAAAAGGGCGAGTTTCTTCTAGCAAAGGAGCTTTGAATAAACAAGTGCTCTAATGCTGCTGTACATAACTCAATTTATATATGAAAACAAACCTTTTCCTATTTAGGTTTTCTAAGCTTTTCTCACCCGGATGTAAGTAAACTGTGCTGAAACACAAATGCTATAAAATATGCATTGGCATTATTTTGTTGATTTTAAAAAAGAACCAACTAGTAGTTAATTTTTTTTGTTAGGTATAGGTGAGCAACAGCATTGTAAGACTCAGTCACCCCTGTCACTACTCCCCCAAGCCTTAGCTTTTTAAAAGCGTGGCATATCTGGAGAGCATCTGAAGATCCTGTCTGTCAGCCACCAAAAAGAGAAGCCACTTAACTCCTTTAAGAATGTAGATATCAGGAGTGAGTTCAGAGACGATGGGGACAGTAAGGGTCTCTCAAGTGTGTGCAAAAGCCTGCGTGTGTGTGTGTGTGTGTGTGTGTGTGTGTGTGTGTGTGTGTGTGTGTGTGTTGTTTTCCATGGAGAGAAGTTAATCTCTTGGCTTATATCCACCTCAGTATTAGCCTCAGTGCTTTCTCTCATTCCCTCTTGCTCTAAATCATTATTGAGTTTATTACTTCTTTTTTCTCTTGCTGGAGAAGATTAATAGCCTTCCCTGGACAAAGGAAACTCTGCAGATCATAGTGGTTCTGTAAATAGCACCCGCTGATTCTCCAGTGCCCAGTATCTCCCCAACACATCTTGGTCTTTAAACAATTTGTTCAGAAGAAGAAAGCGAAGGGTCACTGTGCACTTCGGTGTTACTCAAAATGTGTTTTATGGGTAGTGAATTTTTCTCTAGGAAGTTTGGCCTGGAAGAGACTTTAGAGAAACCTGCCTCCTCACCCCTCCTCAGGGAAGCATACCTCACTAACCAGACCTAAAGGGCTGACCGGACTCACTGAACATGCCAGGTAAATATTTTTTGCATGTGAACTTGTTCGTCATTTTTTCTTTCAGTATATTGTAGGCTCAGTTGAGCTATTCCAGTAGCCAGGAGGAAAAAGTGACTTCAGTGAGTTATAAAACATAAAGAGGAGAAATACTGGAAATTGTGGAATGCAGAGGCTTAGTGACTTGTGAGTACAGAAAATAGGATGTTTTCTGGAGAGCACAAAAGAGATGACCAACAATTAGCATTGAAATTCCAAATTCAGTTTTCTGGGTGGTAGTGGGGGCAAGAGAGTATCCACCTATATGACCCATTGTGGGTGTCAGTGGATCTGAGTTGAACAAGGGACAATGTGTGGCTGGGTGGATAGTGTACAGATGAATGGATGTGTGGATAGACAGACAAGTGAATGCATAGGTGCATACATAGATAGATGAATGGATGTGAGGGTAGATGGATGGATGAAAGCACCTCAGTTGTTTAATATAAGATCATTTTCCAACCACAACACAAATGACAGTATTGGATAAGTGATTCTTTGTATAGAACCAGCCTCACACTGAGGGATGTCTAGCAGCAATCTTTGTCTCTTCTCCAGGCACCAATAGAACCCCCTTAAGTATAACAATGAAATGTCCTCTGCTAGACTAAATTGAATCTGGTTGGGAACCATAGGGCTGAAAGAACTCTAGTTTTATTGCTTCAGAGACCTATTTGTAAATGACCTCAATCAAAATACACTCTTCTAAGTAAAAATAGACCATTATATTGGTTGAATGTAGGACGTTAATAATTTAATACTGTCAGCCCCTAGTGCATCTTATTTCCTTAGGTGCTTTATTTGGGGTAATTTTAGACAGTAATTTAAGGTGTGCTAGATTGGGAAGATTATGATTATTACACCAATAATCCCAATGTCTTTATTCTCTTCAGCAATGGGCCCAAGGTTGTCTACAGTTCTGGGATAGAACAAAATAGTGGCTTTATTCTGTCAATATCTAAAAGTCAGGCTACTATATTTATTTTGTGAGATTTGTAACAAAACACCTAAGAAAACAATATTTAAGATGTTTTGATAGGTATGGAAGATTGCTCTCACTTCAGTTTCAGACACAATCCCCAGCTCTGTGACTGGGCCTGGGATAAAGGACATCACAGCAGCCAGGGAAGGTAGAAGGGGAAGTATTTTGCTTCACAGATGACAATAAAGAGAGTGAGGAGGAGAAACTTATATGCACATATAACTTTAAAGGTGTGTCCCCTATGACATACTTCCTCCAACCAGGTTCCACCTCCTAAAATTTTCATAACCTCTTTTTTATTTATTGATTCCAGAATAGCCTCACCAGCTAAGGACTAAGGAGATAGCACATAATAGCCTGGGGGACCACTTCTCATTTAATCCATAACACCTTTGTTGGTTAGGTTGATGTCCTTGGATTGTGGTTTAAATATAGGTTTGGTCATTTGAGCACATGGTCCCCAGCAGGCAGTGCTGGTATAGAAATTTGTGGAATCAAAGCTTGAAAAATGGCTCAGCCTTTAAGAGTATATACTGCTTTTATACAAGATCCCAGTTTGGTTCCTAACACACAAGTCAGGCATCTCACAACCACCTGTAACTCCAGCTCCATGGAGATCCAACACCTTATGGCCTTTGTGGAGAACTGTACTCAGGTACACATATCCAACATGGATACATATGCATACACATAATTAAAAGCAAAAACAAATATTTTTTTGGTTTTTCGAGATAGGGTTTCTCTGTGTAATACCCCTAGCTGTTCTGTAACTAGCTCTGTAGGCCAGGCTGCCCTTGAACTCACAGAGATCAGCCTGCCAAAGTGTGCACCACCACTGCTAAGCAGAAGGTTTTTAAAGAGGAAGTTATGGAACCATTGGAAGGTGGAGCCTCACAAGTAGTTTGTAACTTGGTGTACTACTTCCTGTCCCCGTCTGCCTCCTGATTACACACTATAACCAGTGTAGCATGAGCCCTTCATTATCCTCACCATCATGTCTTCTCCATCATGATGGGACATCCTCTCAAATTTTGAGCCAAAATAAACTCTTACTTTCTTAAAGTGAATTAGAATATTTTTGCCACAACAAGAGGAAAATAACTAAAAGTTTTGTGAGTTTAAATTATTGACCAATTATTAATACACCAAGGTCATGAGACTAAAGGACTCCTGTCTATACCATCTTGAATATCCCATGGTAGTTTTTGTTAGTATGATAACCTTTTGTCTGGAAGGAATAAAAGGCCATTAGATAATTTTGCTCACTTATAAAACCATACCTCTATTTCAAATGTAATTGAGAGTGTAAAGAACCACATAAGACAAATTATGTGTTTCTCCTATCCAGAAACTATTGCAGAATAATCTTTTTGTACAGTGTGAAAATGTATCTTTGCCAAGGCACCTTCTGATTGGTTTAATAAAGAGCTGAATGGCCAGTAGCTAGGCAGGAGAGGTTAGGCAGGACTTTTGGAAACAGAGATCTCCAAAGAAGAAGGCAAGTTGCCAGCAAGCTTCAGAAAAAGCAAGATGAGCAAAATGGAAGTGACGTAACGAACATAGATTTAAAAATATGAGTCATAAAAGCTAGTTAGAAACAAGCCTAAGATAAAACTGAGCTATCATAATTAGCAATAAGTCTATGTTATTTTTGTGGACTAGGGACCCAAAGAAAAATCGATCTATAAGAAACAGATGAGCATAATTTGGAAGTATAGAACAGTTTTCTAGGAGAGCCACTCTCAGCCTCTCATCCCTATCCTCATTCTCAGCTTTATGTTGGTGGTTTTGAAGTTCTATAAACTAAGTATCCCTAAGTCTGTCAAGCTTCTGGGAGAACTCATTTTATTAATAACCATCTTAAATGACTCAATACCCTCTCCACCATATTGCAAGCTCTTGGATGTTAAGTGTTCCCCTTTCAGTAGCTCCAGAATCCACTTATTCATAGAGTCAATCATCTAAACACCTGCTGAGACTCCCATAAAGCTGTGGTGCACTCGCTCTTCCTGGTGGGTGTCTGCTCCTTCTAGACTCTCATTATCACAAATCCTGGGGTTGCTGTCCTCTTTCTGTCTTCATTTCACATAGGTCACTATCTGTTTTTTCTTCCCCAAAGCACTACCAGCTCAATTCTGTTGACCATATGAGCATGTATAGAAGGTTGATAAAGCTAAAGGATCGACAGTGCCATGCACAAGTGTGCCCAACTTTAAACAGAAGTCGTCAGCACTTGGAAGGCATTGCTGGGTGTCTCCCTCAGGGTCTGCTTACCAGGGATCCAGGTTCACAAAGTCTAGGCATGCTCTAGGCAGGCACTTCCCCATCTTTTTTTTTTCCTAGGTGATCAGAGAAATCATCTCCTCAGAGCTTCTTCCCCTTCTAGTTTCTGAGGAGCACCTCTTCCTTCTTTATGATGTCATTTTGGTCTGTGTGTCAATCATCTTCTAAAGGGTGAACAGTAGCCTTGAACTTTCACTACCTAGTTCTTTTGATCCATTCATATTCTTTTATATCTCTTTTTAATTTATTCTTTGTGTCTTTTACATCATGCATCTCCATTCCATTCATTTCCCCATCCCTTTGTATCCACCTTCTGACCTTAAAATCTAACCTCCAAAACAAAATTTAAAAAAATTTAAAAGAAAAAAAATAAAAATAAAAATTAATCTTATCATGGAAACTATAGTGTGACATAGTGTGTCATGGAGTAAACTCTTTTATCCATATATCTACTTGCAAGTGTTCATTGCAAAGAGTCATCAGTCTGGTTCAAGAGACCAGGTTTCTGCTACACTACCAATGCTCGATGCTGGGCCTTCACTGGAACTCTTCTTGGTTATAATGTTGTTTCCTTGTATGCTGGAGAGTCTGTAGCTTTGGGTATGCACGACTAGTCCCTTCATATGCTCCAGCAGATCACAGATGGAGTGGATATTGGGCTGGGTCATCTCATAATCCTGGTTCTGGGCCTGGGCAACACAAGTAGAGCTATCCCTGAAGGTACAGGTGTGGGAGAACCGACCCTAAGGATGTGGAAGCAGGTCCATTTATATTTTTAAGCAGAGTTCTGAAGGATGTTAGAACAGATAGATCTGTGATTTAAAATCCACCATTAAGATGAGTCAGTTTCCAGTGCAAAGAGGTGCTAGTAAGTTCCATTTTAATGTGTAACAGTAGGATGTCTATCTACCATCTCTTATCACATACATGCTCATTATCCATCAGCCATCATCTATTTATTATCTTTCTATTATCTATCATTTATTATCTACCTATTGTCTATCTGTCATCTGTTTCTCTGTCACCTATTTATCTGTCCTTCTTCCATTCTGCATATGTATGAAATTTATACATGAATGAAAAACTGAGCAATGACAGAAACCTTCTGCCTATCAACCATGTCCACTGACTAATACAAGTGAAACAGGAAATAAAATGAATCCCGGCATTATGATACAGCTAGATGGCTTCTGTATTAGATTCAAATTTTGATGCTATACTTCTTTCAGTGAATCAGCTTTGCTACCAATCTTGTTTTCACAAATGAACATCACTTACTGAGCACTTATTCACACAGATACCTAGTGGGTCCCATCCTTCATGGTGCTTCAACAATGACAGTGAGCTTGTGGTATCTTCATTCTCACCCAACTTCCTCTGAGGGAACCAGGCTTGAAGTGGAAGAAGCCTCAGAATAGGTTGAAGACTCCTCTGTGTCTGATTTCAAAGCAGTGCTTTGGACTTTAGCTGTAGCTCTTACCTAGCAGAAAAGAAGCCTCCAATGAGATTTCTTTCACCATAAACCAAAACACTGTGAGCCTTGCTAATTCACATTCTCTCCCATGAAGTGCTTTCACTTTGGTTCCCAATTTTGTTCCATTTTTATTTTCTTACTTAACTTTTAAGCTCATACTGTGATTTTTGGTATTAATTGTCCATTTGACAGGATCTAAAACTTCTTAGGAGATAAATCTCCCAATACTGCTATGAGAGACTATCTATATTCAATTAGCCTCTGGGCATGCCTTGGTAGATTATCTTGATTTTATTAATGGAGCGGGTGGCACCATTTCCTAAACTGAGATTTTTGGACTGTATTAAAAGTGAGCTGAGCATGCATTTGCCATTGTGCTTTCCCATTGTGAATGTGAGGTGACCAGCTTGTTTTTAAGCCCTGACTGCTTGACTTCCCTGCCACAGCGGATCATAACCTTGAACTCTAAAGCAGAATAAGCCTTCTCTCCCCTAAGTTGCTTTTGTCAGAGTATCTTACAACACCAACAAGAAAAGAAACACACACACACACACCATATTCTTTACTGTGTTAAGTTACACTGTAGTCTTTAATCCAAAATTTTAACATACTATTATGGCTTTTTGTGAAATGTGTGGTGATTTCTACCTTATTCCATTGCAAACAAAAACAGACATGGTGGTGATGGACATCTCTACTAGATCCTTAAATGGAACATCTGAGTACATTCAGAACCTATACTTTTTCGGTCAAATAGTTACTAGTCTCAAATACAACTCTGAAAATGGTACTTGTAAGTAGCAGTAGAATTTTCTTTTTGCAGATGCTAAAGTGTTTTTAAATGAAGTTTTGCTGAAATAGACAAGCACATTATAACTTCTAAAGAATAAATGTAGACCAGTAATCTCTAGGATCTGTGAAGTTTGAGAATAATTCAATCCCAGAAATATCCATCCAGCTTTTTGTTTATGATTTGATGAAAAAAAAAATAGGGTTAGGGTTAGGCAGGTAGGAGCTACATAGAATGATGAAAAGGGTTTCTGAGATTTTTCTCCCAAATCTGGTCTTTAGTTCTTTGTTCTTTTCAGAGACACACTCATTTCACACAGTAATATAAAGACAATACTGATGCTGATGACAGTATCTCTCATGACAGTCACTGAGCAGGGGACACCATGCTGCTCTTCTAGTTGAGTCCTGTAGCAACCTGCCGCAGTGAGCATGCTTTCCATTGGCAGATGACACAAATCTCTGGAGTTTTAGCATGGAAATGACTCAGGGTATTTCTAGGGCCCCCATCATTCTTGCTATAGAAATAGTAAGTATCTCTCTGGGCAAATTATTGAAAGGAAAATGTTGCATACTCCAAAGTGCCACAGAGTGAGATACTTGGCCATTTTTATTTTATTTCTCACTTATTATGCAGAAAAGATCAAACTAAAATAGCTTCAGGCTTGCTTTATCCCAAGTGGCTTCCCTTCCATAGGATTACCCTGTCACCAACATAAATATAAAGTATAAATTATATTATTAAACTTACTGTACACTAAGATACTATTTCTCCTGGGATCATTGCATGTGATGAAATTAATTTATCTAGAAAGGATGCTAGAAGTCAACCTCTGCTTTACACTCTGCCACTGTATAAACTTCAGCAAATCACCTGATCCCCAGGGCTCAGTCTTTATCAATTCCTTCAGTGGCTCATCATCTCCAGTACCCAGTAGCCTTTGGCTCTACAATAACACACTGTAAAATGTGACATGACAAAGTAAGCTTTACCTTGTGTATTGTGCTGAAATCCAGTCCCCAAAGGTGTGCCCTAGTCTTCAGAACCCATGAACATTACCTTCTATAGCAGAGTGAATATTAATGCAAAAAGGATTCTTAAATTAAAGATTTTGTGAAAAATACTATATTCTGCTTTAGAGCCCAGTTCTAGGTTCAGTGAGAACTATGTCTCAAGCAAACAAGGTAAAGTAATAGAGAAGGATTACTCTCATGCTCCTCCGGCTTCTCCACAGGAACATAGATAGGTACACACGCATGCACACATGTACACATGCACTCTCAGCACAGAGAAGAAAGAAAACCATAGAGTTTATTCATAGCTTAGAAGGGAGACAAATTCTGTAGAAAGGGTCATACGAGCCTCATAATCTGACCCCCTTAATTACCACTGAAGTTTCCTCACATCACAGCCAACTAAACTAGCCTCATTCATTCACTGATCCATTCATTCACTTATGCATTCAGTATCTGAGTGTTTTCAATATGCCAGGCTGTGATAATGATAAAAAACAGCCTTTCACAGTGCTTTGTATTAAGTTTAACTAAGAGTAGATGAGTATCAAATGGTATGTACAGTGAGGGTGAAACCTCAGACTGTCATTAGAAAAATGATGTTTGAACTTACCTCATAGAGGTAAAGAGGACTTGCCCTAAGGCAGTTCATTTCCTTAGTTTCCTCGCATGGATCACACTGTCTGCTTCGTTGATTTTTATCCAAACTCTAAATGGTCTTTATAACCCAAGCTATAGACTCTTGGGAGCTTTGATCTCCAAGGGTGGAAAAGCGCCAGGAATGTGTAGATTGCATTTGGTGGGTTTGAATTATGGTGGAGTCCCTTGGGAGGAAAGTACAAAATAGTCTCATTTCTTGGATAATAAAACCCTGAATAAGAATTGTTTAGGGTCTGCATTTATTGCTTTTTTTGTTGTTGTGACCAAATACCCAACTAGAAGCCACTTATGGGGAGAAGGATTTATTCTGGTTTATAGTATGAGAATAACAGGGATGTTGTGGTGTGAAGAACATGAGTTATCTGCAGTCAGAACTCAGAGATGAATGTTGACGCTCAGCTTCACATCTATTTGTTATGGAAAGTCCTGCCCACATTCAGCGTGGCTCTTCTCTCATCAGTTAAGCCTTTATGAAAAATACTTTCATAGAAACACAAACACCTTCTAAATGCTCCCAAATCCTATTGACAATGAAGATTAATCATCACAAGATATTAGCAAGGTAATGAATATTACCACAGGTATGATTTCTTGGTCAAATGACTCAATTTCCTGTTTTATGAGTCCATGTGATCTGTTTCAAAGAGTCATAGAAAGACAAGAGATATCCTAATTGGCAAGATGTACAGAACGTGAAAATCTCATGTCTTGGCCAGCTTGGGTGGTTTCAGGTGCTATCTCATATCTTATATGTCATTGCTTATTGATTCTGACATGGTCCCTTTGCCTCCAGCACCATCTATGAATGACAGCAACATGTTCCTATATACTCCCCATGCCTCTCTATTCATCCACATTGTTCTCCAGCACTTCTGTCTCCTGTGGTTGGTGAAGTTACAAAGTGCAACTTTCATCACATTGTCGCACCCACAGCTCAGGGCCTTCCTATTTCCTAAAAATCCACTCAAAACTCTTCCACTTTGCTCATAAAGAATGTGAGTATTGGCCCCACTGTCTGCATAGTGCTTTTCAAACCAGTGTACTTTGTTCTTTGTGCTGTCTGGGGACTGAGCTTCTTTCAGCTCCATGAACACCATGGACTTTGCTTTATGTCTTATTTCAGCTGAAATGTCTTTTCCGCTAACATTATCCCTATCCACCAGCTCCTAAAAAGATCTCTGTTTAATGTGTTCTTCCTCTTAGCATGCCCAACTCTGTGTTTTGATCTAAATAGCCCTTCCTAGAGAAAGTGAATTAGCTCTGCACCAACTTCTCTGGCACCTTGCCTACTGTAAGCTATTCCAGGTTCCTTGCACATTCTTCTTCTGAACTCACGTACCTATAACTTTTACATCTTTTCTCAACCTTGCTTTTCCCAAATATGAACTTCCTACAGGAAAAGTTAGGTCTAGGTTTCATACATACCTCCCATAGATTAAATGCCAATATAGATATACAAGTGTGTGTGTGTGTGTGTGTGTGTGTGTGTGTGCGCGCGCGCGCGCGCATATGAGTGTAAATGCCCAGGGAATAGAGAAGAGGATGTTGTATCCCCTGGATCTAGAGTTATAGGCAGTTGCAAGAGGTCACTATGAGCTACAGGTGCCAGTGCAGAATTCATGAGTTAGAAATTTAGTGAGTATTTGGTAATAGGTTGGTTTAGAGTTGATTTATAAGAAAGAGTAAAGTCCACACCCCCTTCTGCAAGGAATTAAACAGTTTAGACACCCAAGACTGTATGTAGCTTCCAGCAAGTTGTCAGGTTATTTAAATTAATTTTTTACAGCAGCTAATTGGCGCCTGGAGTCTTTTGTCTTTAAACAGCTAATCCAAAACAACAAAATAAAGTGATTAAATATTTCTTTTTTTTAAAACACTTTTATTTATTTATTTGCCTTGGTGTTTTGCCTGGAACTGGAACTACAGACAGTTGTTAGCTGCCATGTGGGTGCTGGGAATCGAACCCAGGTCCTCTGGAAGAGCAGACAGTGCTCTTAACCGCTGAGCCATCTCTCCAGCCCCGATTAAATATTTCTTAAAAATATGATTTGGATATAAAATATAAGTTTAGTTAAAACTATGTTGTTAATCTTTGGGCAAAAATTAATTTCAAGTTCATTCAGAAGAAAAGAGCACATACATCTCAGGATTCTGAATATGACTATCACTCATGCAGGTCACGAAGAGCATGGGTCAAGGGCAGGGGCACCATTAGCTACTTCTAAATGGAAAGATGGAGGATTCAATCTTTGACTTAACTTTTGTTTCCTTTTTTTTCCAGATATCTGAGCTTTTCAGATGTAAATAACTCAGTCTCTTTCCCAAGGTAATTTAGAAAGTCTAAAATATGTAAACTGTTGTATAAGGTTTTTGTTTTTATTTGGGCCAGTGGTCTGACCTGCCTGTGGCAGCTTTTCTCCCCCCAAAATGACTTAGACATAGTTGTTTTTTTTAATCTTAATTTAACTTATTTTTATTAATCTATCTGGCCACATGGCCATGGCCCATGGCCTATACTTATAGTCTTACATACTTTTTTTGGCAGCTAAATAAAATCTGTCTAACTCGACACTCTTTATATTTAAAATTTAATTTCTCTGCCTACTTCTACAACACTTAACACAAGCCAAAATAGTTTTTTTTTTATTTATAACATATAAACAAAACATTCCCACCACATAGGCAATGAATGCTTTAGAGGAGTACTATTAATATAATCATTCACTTCTTAGATAAGATAAAATCATCAAAGATCAAAGAAGCAGAGGAATAAAACCCTAGAGAAACTTCTCACCACTACTGAAGCCTCAGCCGAAAAGGGGTAGATCCTGTCTCCATGAATCCTCAGACTGAGTGCTCTGAGTCCTCAGCCAAAAGGGAAGGAAGCAAAGGGCCAAATTCCTGTCTCCTTGCACCTTATATTCCTCTCTCTGCCCAGTCATATCACTTCCTATCTCAGCCTTCCTAGTGCTGGGATTAAAGGTGTGTGTAACTACTGCCAGGCTCTATTTTTCTTTTAGAATGGATTAGTCTCCAGGTGTAGGCCAGGGTGACCTTGAACTCATAGAGATCCAAATGGATCTCTGCCTCCCAAATGCTAGAAATAAAGGTGTGTGACACCATTGTCTGACTTCTATGGCTATGGCCAAACTACCCTGAATACATCTGATTTCTTTCAATCTTGAAAGCTAAGCAGGGTCAGACTTGGTTAGTGCTTGGATGGGAAATAACATCTTTCTTACTGGGCCCATGAAGCTGAGGTTAACTTTTCTTGTCTGTCTTTCAATCCAATAGTTGCTCACATCTCCTGTTAGTTCTACACACTTATTTCTCTATCTGGGTGTGTGAAGGCCTGCCCAGGCACTTGCCCTGTGGAGGGTGTTTGTATGAATTCCTCAGCTTCTGCTCTTACTCACTGCTGGGACTGATTGATGACTGATTGATTCTTGATTCTTCCTTTCTTCATTTTTTGTGAGTATGTGTGTGTATGCACTCTCTGTATGAACATGTATTTGTGGGTCCTCCTGAGTGCCTCAGAGACCAGATGAGGATGTCAGATGTCTTGCTCTGTCACTCTCTGACATATTTCCTTGAGAAAAGCTGTCACCAAATCTAAATCTTATAGCCTGGTGACCAAGCCCCTGGAATCTTTGTATCTTTGCTCCTCATAGCAGGCGTATGTGTGGACAAATCCCATGGGTGCTGGGGACTGAAACCGATGTCTCAGAGCTATACAAGCACACTTTGAGAACTTGGAAGCCAAGTGTTCTCTTTCATTAGTTTTTGTCTCAATTATGCATTTATTAATTTTGTTTTGTTTTATTTTTACCAGATTTTTGAAGAAATATCCTGAAAGAAAGTAAAGTTTTCTCTGTGTCAACTTGGATATCTTAAAGCCATTTCCTACTATTAAATTGTTATAGATTTTTAAGAAAGAAAATTATCATGGTAGCCAATTATTCATGAACAAAGTATTACATATACCATTTGATAGGACCATGAATTGTAGTATAATTTAGCTATACATATTAAAAGCCTTAGAAGAATATGCATACTTTTAGAACAGGTAATTTTATCTTGTAAGTTTATCTCTAATTATTTAAATAAATAATTAAATACCAAGGCAAAGATGAAAGGCCCATCACTTCAATAGTCCCAAAGGATGGTAAATTGTACTAATAAAAAAATACTTTTAAGTGTACCATATGTAGAATTTTGGATTACTGAAGTATTTAGTATATATTGTTTTCCCAACCAAAGCATGCTTACGTATCTTGATTATTAAAATTCTTATTTAGAAAAATTAAAATTCACTTATTTGCCTAATAACACTCTACAGTCATGGTATTCATATATTAAAATTATCAAGCCTTATCAATGTACCTTAACCAACACGTTAAAAGTACATTTCTCATTAAAATATATGATCATGATCATATAATGATAATTCTTAAATATTTAAAACATTAACAAGTAACAAGAAAATAAGAAAATATGATAAAAAACAATATGAAAAAGAGTACTGATGTAACATTGCCAAATTAAAGGTTAAAAACATTTATGATTCTCCAGGGCCATGTAACCATAACTTTTAGGTTTCTGTTTAGTAGAAATCATTTTTTTTCTCTACCATCAAGGAATAAAAATGACTTCCAATTTATAAAAGTCAAAAAGCTCACAGGAATTTACATATTCTAGACCCTAACTGATAGTAAAAATAGTAAGTTGAATAAAATTACATTTCCTAGAGAACTAAAGATTGTCTACCCGGATTCCAACAATAAACTGAAGAGGTGTAAAATCATTTGTTTTGTTTTTATTTTGAGTCAGGCTCTCATACTATAGCCCAGGTTAACCTTGCATACCTGGAAGGGATAAAAAGATATTCCTTGCCAACAAGTGAGATGCCAAGCTTTTGTCAACTAACTGCTTGGTTATAATTTGAGGAGTTAGAATTAAATTTATATTTTGAAAAATATCATCTTGAAGAAAAAAGGTGACAGAAGATCATTACAGGCAACTTGTAATTTGGTCCTCAGATGACGATGCTTTCAGCGCTGGAATTACAGGAATAAGCCATAGGTCCAGCTAATGCTTTCATGGTGTGCATATGTGTAATGATCTTTGAGAGATAAGAAGAAAGTCATTCAGTATGACTCAGTAGCCAGTGTTGGTTCACACTTCAAGAGTCTGATACCAGGTAGATTGTTTTAGGCATATTTAAGCACAGCACAATTCAGTCAAGTTTTCTGTGACAATTAAGTCAATCCCATCTGTATAATAACACTTAAGACATGACTGTATTAAGACACTTTTAAATTATGTGTAAAATATTCCATAAAGATGGGTTCTACAGTTTTACTACATGTGACATCTTAAGGGTCTAGAAGAGAATCTAGTATGGTCTCAGTCAGACAGATATTACAAAGGTCACCAGGTTATCAGATATGCAAGTATCTACCTGCTCAGCCATCTCACCAAATATCAATGAGGTACTTTTTTCATTTTTTTATTTATTTAAAAAAGGGTTTTTTTCCATATATACCATTGCTCACTCTCCCTTTTCTCCTCCCAGTTCCCCTCAGCCACCCCCCACCCCATCCCCCTATCCATTCCCCAAGGAGGGCAAGGAGTCCCAAGGTGGGTCAGTTCAATCTGGCATATCCAGCTGAGGTAGGTCCGATTCCCTCATCTCGGCATCTAGGCTGGGTAAGGTGTTCATCTGTAGGGAATGGGCTCCAAGATGCCAATTCATGCACAGGAACATAGTCTGATCCTATTCCAAGAGGCTCTTTTTAAACCTTATTCCAAATCTCAGGATATCTTCCTTAGTAGCCTCAATTTGTTTTCAATGGATGCATTTAGGGGTAAAGCCCTTTGGGTTCCTGACAGCTTAGGTTTTCCTTGCCAGCATGCAGTAGAACTCTACATGTCTACTGACTTCGTGGCCTGACCAATGTATCCTTTTCCTTTGAGTCCTCTGCCGTTGTCGTTGCTCACATCATGTTTTAAGCTTCACTTCGCTCATTGCAGTGTCCTCCTAGCTGGTTTTCAGTGTGATCTTCTTCTAATTCAGTGATTGAATTCTCAGTAACTTTAATTTTTAAAAAATTATTCATTCACAGTTTCATGCATCTACGTAATGTACTTTAATCAGGTTCACTCCCATATTGCCCTTGGTTATCTTTCTCCTACTCCCATCAAAATCCTTCTTCTCAGCAAGTCCTTCTCTGATATTTAAGTTGTATGATGTGTATGTATGTGTGTGTGTGTTCAGTGTGTGTGTGTGTGTGTGTGTGTGTGTAGTATGGTTTGTGTGTGGGATGTGTGTGTGTTCAGTGTGTGTGTAGTGTGGTATGTGTGTGTATGTGTGTAGCAAGTGGTATGTGTGTGTGTTCAGTGTGTGTAGTGTGGTATGAGTGTGTCTGTGTGTAGTGAGTGGTGTGTATGTGCTCAGTGTGTGTGTGTATGTGTGTGTGTAGTTGTAGTGTGGTATGTGTGTGTGTGTAGTATGTGGTGTGTGTGTGTAGTGTATGTGTAGTATGGTGTACTCATGTATATATTTCCCAGGGCATTTGGTTAGGATTACTTGCAAGAACATGGGTGAGGTTTATACACAAAGCAAAGGCAACTTACCATTGGCTGAGCCATCTGGAATATAACTTTTCTCCCCCAGAAACCATTAACTGCACTTCAAGTGTCCAGTGTCCATCTTCCCCCATTATCTAAAATAAACTTCAAGTTCCATCCTATTATCTATATCTCTTCACCATCTTTGAAACTTCATCTTTCACTCCAGCTCTCCCAAACTCCCCTCATCCCCAGCCTCAGCGGGCTGCTCCTTATCATTCTTGCATATGCTGCTGACCATCTTATCTTCCTCACTTTCGTCCTTTCTGCTCATTATAGTCTTTAGTTTGGAAAGTGCCTCCCTGCCAAGCCGCCTTCGAGCCTAGTCTCTGATAACTTTTCCCATAACTCGTCCTTCATACTTACAGTTATTATCTTGAGATGCACTCATTTTTCTTTGTGGTCTTATCAGGAGCTTGCTGTATATTGCCTTTATTAGTTGTGTTAGCTATATTTCTGTCTCTCTTACTAAATTACAAACTCCTTGATGGCTTACCTATGGCTTGTTTTCACTCCTACAGACCCCAGAATAGCACTGTGTCCTTGCTGGATACTTGCATGTGTTGGTTAAAGAAGGCTTGGAATCCATAGAAGGGATGGAATCTGGAGGGGTAAAAGCAACACGCAAGGGGGCACAAAGGGAGGACATGGAACTCTGCAGATCTGAATAAGTCTCCTTTCCCCTTCTGTCATCAAAGAATAGGGAAGTTTTTATGGACACAAAGAATGACCTCCCCAGAGCATACTGCCCCAAAGCCTGGGAAACGATGGGGTGTGATGGGACACAGTTGTCAATTTGTATTTTATGAAATGATTTATTTATTCAGTGTATTCTGATTTTTTTAATTTTTCAAATTCAAAGAATGGTTAAACTAAAAAGATGTTGAGGTTTTTTTTTTTTAAATCTAAACATTGTAGAGAAGGTATTTTAACTAGTCAAATTAAAAGCAGATGTCTTAAATTAAAACACATAAATTATGTGAGCTTAAAAATTTCATACATCTGTGATGAAAATCTATCATTCAGGACTTAATAAGATAGATTTTGAAGGCTTACATATTTGTGTGTTTAGTTAATTGATGACATTTAATTAAATGTCTCTTTAAAAGAACATTTAAATTTATATATCACGATAATTATCTTGTAATTACATTATCTCCACTTGTGTGTTTGCTAATTCTTGTTTAACTTTGGGAAATTTAGGAGTTATAGAAAGGTGCACAGAAATGACAAGCACCTGTAGTTTCAATAATGAAATTATTATGAATACAAAAGGATATTTTCACTTGTTAAGAGAACTCCTTATTTTTCTAAAAGTAATATACATTTATTATAAAGAATTTGCACCACTTAGAGATGTACAAAGAGAAAAAATGTTATTTTCCTCCAAATGTCAATTGCTTTTCAAGCTTATGTATTATTATTTATTATTATTATTATATTATGGATTAAATGACACTTTGGGATATCAGTTTTATAGACACATTTATGCTGCTCAAGAGAATATGTGTATTGTTATTATGGGGAATATAAATTTATTATTTAAGCTATGAAATACAGTTTTAGAAGTTTGCATGACTATTTTTACTTTGAAGAAGTAAAGTCTTTTTACAGGTAAAAGACAAATTCTGTAGTTCAAAGTGATAAAGATTGTGTAATAGTTACTTTCTTCATTGTTATGACCAAATATCTGAGAAATTGCAACACAAGGGAGGAAGGATTTCTGCCGGCTCACAGTTTGAAGGTGAAGTCCATCTGTTATGGTGGGTAACATATAGAAACAAGGCTCTAACTATGGCAGCAAAGGCATAAAGCAGCAGACCAGAAAGCAGAGAGATTGGAGCTAGAAGCCAGCCTGGTCTATAACTCTCAAGACCTACCCCTAAAGATGTCCTCCCTCCCCAAGATAGGCTACATCTTCTAAAACTTCTACAACATTCCAAGACAGTGTAACCAACTGGCGACCAGGTTTTCAAACACATGAGCTTGGGGAGGGGTTGAATTCAAGTCATAACAACCAGCCTTAAACTTCTGCAATGACTAGTTCAGTTTGGGTCCATTGGTGTTGCTGGGACTAGCACTGTTATGCAGAAGTCCCTGAATGCTTTAAAGAAGCCTGTTTGCTCACTGCTCATAAACACACTCTGCTAAGATGGAAGCTTATTTAAAGCAACCTGAACATCTCCTTACCAAGACTTCTCTTTGCCTGGAATGGCCCAGCCAAGGGATCATTATTAATATGGTTATTCACCTCATGTGTGTCTTTTTTTTTCAGAAAAGACTCTTAAGAACATGTGGTGATCAGGGCTGGAGAGATGGCTCAGAGGCTAAGAGCACTAACTGTTCTTCCCAATGTCCTGAATTCAATTCCCAGCAATCACATGGTGGCTCACAACCATCTCTGATAACATCTGGTGCCCTCTTCCATATACTGTATACTTAATAATAAATAAATAATTTTTTTTAAAAAAGAGGAAAGGAAGGAAAAAAAATCATGTGGTGATTTGGATGAGAAATGTCTCTCATAGGCTCATGTTATTGAACACTTGATCCTCAGCTGGTGGCAGAGTTTGGGAGGTAATGGAACTTTCGGAACATGAAGACTTGTAAATCACTAATCACTTGGAGGTGGGCTTTGAGGGTTTGTAGCCTGACCCCTCTTCCAGTTTTCCTTGTCTGCTTTCTGTTTATGGATGAAGACACAGTCCCAGCTTCCTGCCACATGTCCCCTGTCATTATGAATTCTTCTTCTGGAAACTTAAACCCAAATAAAGTCCTTCTTTCTTAAGTTGCCTTTGGTCATGGTGCTTTATCACGGCAATAGAAAAGTAATGGAGATGTAAAGTATCTGAAGACTTGATTTACTTGGACAAAACTTCTTGTTCACTAAGACACTTTCTCCTAGGTTTCATATAAGTGGAGATAAAACAGTGAAGGCAGGAAGACCTTTCTGTCTCCTTCACCATACATGTGCAGATGAGACCACCTACCTGGTATTCCCAGATCCTACCACAGGTTTTGGAATTCAGATGAATTTTGTTCCTGTCTTTATTAACACGTGCTTCAGACTCTGACACTAAATGCTTCTGCCTCTGAAGTTGTCTAGCAAAACAATGCTCCAGGAAAAAAGAAATCACTTGTTGGGGGACATCCACAGCTATGAGAGTGGCTTGTTGACTTTAACTATGGCCTCCACCCCAGCAATCCCCCTGAACCTGCCATGACCTCCTTTGACCAAGCCTCTTCATCCAAAAGGCAGCTGAATGCATCTTGTGACCAGATGTGTGCCCCCACACCCAGCGTCCCTGGGTTCAATTCATAAATCCCCTGCTACCTGTGCGATGGCCTCCTCACTGCTAACAAATGCCTCTCTGGATCACTGCTCTCTGATGCAAGTTCCAAGGCAAGGAGGTGACTGGCCATCTCTTAAATGACACAAGATTGATGAAGTGTCATCATCCCCAAACTAAAGAAGTTGACAGGCCTCCTTCCCGAGTCTTCATTTTCTTTCTCAAGCAGCACCAGGCTGATAGAGTCAGCCTGCTTTACCACTAGATACAAGACAACATGAGAGGAGATGCATTTCCATTCCCCATCCACACAGGTCAAATAGCACTGTGGGTTATCCAAGCCCTTTTCTTTTTGGCCAGGATCAATCTATTTCTTTAGTGTTCCTTATTTATTGGTATATTTAAATGGTTCATGGTACTGAGAAAATGCTGGAATATAGTACATTAGCTCCAGGGCCATCAATTCATATTTCAGATGCCTCTTTGCTATAGCAAAAGCCTTACATTCTGCAACACCTATTTTTTGCATGTTTAGACTCTACTTCTGGTCCCCAAAATGGGTTACTTTCCCCCTTGACTCTGGAATGTAATCCTCTCTCCAACCCTATGAAATTGCTATGGTTGGCCCATTTTTGAAAATGAGGAAAGCAGGATTTATTGAAATTAAAAAGATGTGTAATATTATACAACCACAAATGAGAGAGTGGTTCTCAAGTCCCAAGAAATTCGTATTGCATTGTCAGAAAGCATTCAGAAGGCATTTGGTCAGGGCCATTCTTGCTTTGCTGAGAGAGCTGAGCAAAGACTTCCTGATACCCATCTACAAAGAGGAAATTACAGAGCTGGACCCTAAGCCCCCTCTCTTCTAGTCCACAGCTCTTCCTATCCTCCATACACCTCCCCATGACTTCTCTTCCATTCCTTTGTTCCATGCAGCAAGTTGTCTTTGTCTTCATATATTTCAGTCTGAGCCCAGGATTCTTGTACCTACAACTTAATAATGCTGGATCATGAAAAGAAACTCTTCCCTTCCATCTCTTATATCCTCCAGAGCTGTGGGTTCACCCTTCCTCTTTCCTAAGTGTTTTTGACAAATAGAGGAACAAATGATAAATACTCAGTTATTGGATATAATAATGAGGACTCTGTCTAATAAGAAACTATATTTCACTTTTATTTTATTTTACTTTTTCTCATGAGCTGTACTTCTCATGATCTTTGTCCTGGAAAATGAACACATACCTGCAAATTGTATCACTAGCTATAAGATTTTATCTATCATCAATAACTCACATCATTTTGGAAACAAAAGTTTCCTACAAGTCTTTGTGCTAACCTAGCATGGTGATGCACACATGTAATCCCAGCAGAGGCAAATGGATCTTAATAAGTTAGAGGCCATTGTGGTCTACATAGTAAGTTCCAGGTGAGCCAGGGCTACATTGTGAGATCTTGTCTCAGAAAAAGAAACAAGTCTTGATGAGGAGATCCGTTTTCCTACAAAGATTTCTTCACCATAATTCCAGGGAAAACTAGTACCCAACGTTGGTTTTTTTTAAACAACAGATGCCTCCCCCACTTCTATAGTTTACAAAATTCCTTTTTATTTTTTTTCAATCCCCACTTGTTTATAAATCATAAGAAAATTGTGTGCTTTGAAACTGCAGTACCAGAGCCTACAACTGCACCAGGCCCTCACTGCTACTTGTGATTCAGTCATTTACATATCACCAATGCCACAAAGATGCTATGTACCACATGAATCTCACAGACATTGAAAAGGATCAAGTATCAAAAGTGTTTCAGGACCACCCAGATTTTTTAAGAGGCACTAAAAGGTATTTGAGAAAGACTAGATGTGGTCTTCCAATGTGAAATTGAAATGTCAAAGGGGATGGCTACGTCCAGTTATTCAGCATCACCACTTTGAATGAGCCTAAGAATCACCATCGCACTGATGTGTTGGGCTAAGGGAGCCTTTCTTTTTGACATAGCAAAGGTGAAATGTTCATAGTGACTTTTTAACCAAATGAGAAAAATCATAATTTTGTAAGAGACACACAAGCATGCCATGTAGCATACTGTAATGGTCACAGCCAGCCTTAGATGCCCTGATACCAATGCCCGCTGCTAGTGGTCTTCCAAATAATAATGAACCACAGTCAGGAAAGGAGAGAAGTGTATCTGCTCAGGGATTTCATCAAAAATCTATTATGTTCAGCTTCAGTTTACCAGTCAGCCTTGGTCTCCATCCAGGTGAGTCAAGCAGGAAAGCACAGGTAAAGCATCCTAAATAACCCAATTTAAAAAATGGGATTCAAAACTAAAAAGGGAATTCTCAGCAGAAGAATTACAAATGGCTGAAAGACACTTGAAAAAGTGCTCAACTTCTTTAGCCATCAGAGAAATGCAAATCAAAACAACTTTTAGATACCATCTTACACCTGTCAGATTGGCTAAGATAAAAGTCACAGATTACAGCCTATGCTGGAGAGCGTGCAGAGCAAGGGGAACACTCCTCCATTCTTGGTGGGAGTGTAAACTTGTTCACCCACTCTGGAATGCAATATGACAGTTTCTCAGAAAACTTGGAATCAGTCTCCACAAGGATCCAGCAATACCACTACTGGGCATATACCCTAAAGATGCACATTTGCATCCCAAAAGCATTAGCTCAACAACGTTCATAGCAGCATTATTCATAATAGCAAGAACCTGGAAACAACCTAAATGCCCCTCAACTGAAGAATGGATTAACAAACTGGTACAGCTTACTACTCAGCAGTAAAAAAAAAAATTGATATACTAAAATTCACAGGCAAATGGTTGGATTTGGAGGATATCCTGCTGAGTGAGATATCACAAACCCAGAAAGATAAGCAGGGGATGTACTCACTCATTAGTGGACTTTAAACAAAAAGCAAAGCACACTCAAGCTGCAAACCACAACCACTGAACAGCTTGGGATCTGAAACACCTTGGACCAGCACCTTGGTGCCCATTCCCTCCAGAGGAACACCTGACCTAGTCTTGATATTGGGATGAGGAAATTGGACTTGCCTGGAGTGGATGCTGAACTAAGCCACCTTGGGACCTCCTGCCCTTTCTGGGGAGATGAGGAGAAGGGGAGAAGAGAGAGTCACTGGGAGGGGTCGAGAGGGGGAGGGAAGCTTGAACAAGGGGATACATGGATAAAAAATGAGAGACTTCATTCAAAAATAAAAAAAGAAAGTGGAATATACTTTTAGCACATATTACATAAAATATGTTTCCTTTCTGAACAATAATTGCTGAGAAACATTTTAAATAAGAATTATGTTTTAGCTAAAAATAAAAATAATCCATGCCTGACACAAAGGCTATATTGCCTGCCCACCTGTCCTGTTCTCTGCTCTGCCTACATGGACTCTGGACAAGACAGAGCTCTATGCATGGCATCTGAGTACTCTGGGTAAGCAATGCTGTGAACCACACATTCTGAACTTTTACCATGCTTTAAGGTAATTACTTATTTACTGTATGTTATTTTTTAATCCAGGTCTATTTTCATGTAAACATTTATCTTCGAGTAAAGGCTAAACTATAATTCTGTTACCCTCTATCTTATGGCTCCATCCTATAGAGTGCCAAGTCTGCTTTTAATGGTCATGCAAACTTGCCCTGAGTGACTGACTTCTACTGTTAAATATCAAAGGTTCCCATAGCCAATTTGGCCGTCCACACCCATGAGGCAAGGGAATAATAGTCATGTTTGAACTTCACTCTTCTTGCTCCTAGGGTTCACTGTCAAATTTTTCAAGAGGGAGTCTGAGAGGAGTATTGAAATGTAAATGGACTCAGGCAGGCTAAGGGGTTGGCAGCCACTCCCAAGCAGTCTTCTCAGTCCCAGGGAGAGAAGGTGGGAGGCTGCTGCTTGAGGCAGGAATTTCTTTCTTTAGGTCAGGTGTTTTTTGAAGTTGGCAGATGGCAATTTCATTTGCATTTAATACCCTTCAGATTATTTCCTTTCTGTTGTGCTAAACACCTCTCTCAGTTGGGTCTAATTTGATGAGGTCATGCTGTCACCCTTGACCCTTTGGATCTTAAATGAAACCATCTGACCAGAAAGGAAAGAGAGAGAGTGGGAGCACTCTTAGTCTCATTCATAGACATTTGATATTTGCAGATGTATGACCAGCTTCCCTTAACTACCCACTTGGCAGTTTAGCTCTTGATTAGAAGTGGAATTGGTGAATTGCCCAAGAGTCCAACATTTGAAGAGTAAATGGGCCCAATTAATCCTTTGTCACATTCTTGTCAAAATAAAAGCACTATGCCAAAGAAAGAAAAACAACTGCCTGTACCTACACTGAGCAATTTGGGTTATTAGCAAACAATTAATTTGAGAAAACATCTAAATAGCACAGTGTAGAAAACATTTGCAGGGTACTCTACCAGTGAAGTGAGTGCCAATATAAAAGCAGATGTGGAAGGTGGGGAGATGGCACAGTGCATGGAAGTGTGTGCTGCATAGCCCTAGGACCTGAGTAAGTCTGAATCCCTAGAAACTAAAAATTCAGGCACAGCCATGCAAGCCTGTAACCCAGCACTGAGGAACAGACACACAGATAAAATCTGGGAGCCCATTGCCCAGCTAGCCTAGCTAGAACAGCAAGTGAAAGACACTGTCTCTAGGAAATAAGGCAGTGATGGAGAAAGATACCCAAAATTCTCTCTGGCCTCCATATATGCATGCACAAGTAGACATGCCCACACACTCACATGCATAAACTACATTACACTACACCATACGCACACATACACACACACACACACAAACACGCACACACACCCCTTACATATATTTCAGATAAAAACCCTCTATTGTTTTATAGAAAATGCCATCCATCCCTATAGGTCCTGGATGTCACATCTTGGGAGAAAGGGACCAATTTTACCTTTCTAGCTAAAACTCAAAGCAAAAATAGAGAAATCAGGTGTATAAAATAGAGAGATTTTTCTCAATAGGCTAAGAGTTGTACGTGAGTGTGTGTGGTCTATGTGTGCATGCTATTCAAACATATGTATACAGGTGCATGTGACTGAGTGCAGGCATGAAAACCAGAGAACGTCTCCAGGCATCCTATTTCATCACTCTCTACTTTTTTCTCTTAGGACAGTGCCTCTTATTGAATCTGAAGCTAGGCTGGTGGTCAGCAAGTCCCAGAGAAGCAAGTCCCAGAGAACCTGTCTCCTCTGCCCCATCATGCTAGGGCTATAGAAGCAGAAATGGCCAGATCTAGCTTTTTTGATCTCAGGTCCTTATATCTCTACTGCAAATGTCCTTAACCACTAAACTATCTCCATAGCCCTAAAAAGCTAATGTTTGTGTTTGTGTAGGTGTTTGAACAGTAAGTAGCTTTTATACACTTATGCGAGCAAGATTTTGTTTTCATGTCTTCTTAAATACACAGTGCCCCACTTTGTTTTAGCTTTGTTCCTGTTATATGATATAACCTACAAAGTGTCTTTTGGGAAAATAAGATATATGCACTTCAAGTTTCTTCTCAGAAAATATGTCTGCATCTCAGTTTCAGCCAAATTATCACTTCTGGTAGACCAGATTTCTGACTTCTGAAATGTTAAAAGATCCAGTATTTCAAGGTCTCCACCCAGGGCAGAGATGGGCTGACAGAGAGGCACCCTCTATTGCCTGGGGGGATGGGTTCCAGAGCACCTGAGTTCTGACTCTCCATCTTTCTTGCCTTATCTGACACTGCCAAAAGCAGTGCTTGCAGTGGAGAGTAAGTGCATCATCTTGACCTAGAGGCATGGGCTCTTGGTCAGCATAGGTCTGGGATTCACCTATGACCATCGAGGCTGCAGCATTGAGGCGTGTCTAAAAGAGCAGTTTAAGATGAGATGCACATAGGCACTTGCTCTCTCGGCTTCCCATTTGCTCTTAGAAGAGAGACCAGTTCTGTTGAGAGGATCACCTCAACCTTTCTGCTTAATCCTTTATATGTGTAAGTTTGCCTACAACCCCTTTGATGAATATTAGCCTTTTAATCAATTGTCAGTGATTAATTACCGGCAGCAGTGTTTCTCAATCTTTCTAACACTGTGACTACAATTATTCCTCATGTTGTGGTGACACCCAAACCATAAAATTATTCTGTTGCTACATCACAATTATAATTTTGTTATTATAAATTGCAACATAAATATCTGTGTTTCTGATGGTCTTAGGAGACTACTGTGAAAGTGTTGTTCAATCCCCAAGGGGATCATGATCCACAAGTTAAGAATTGCTGGCCTAGAGCTTCATCCTCTATGATGTCTTTTGGAGCAGAATAAATGTATGCTGAGCTTGATTTAAATTTGATTATTTCCTACATTGTGTATTATTTGTAACAAGATCAATATTACATTTCCAAAATAAAAATGTATGCATGTTAATTTTAGGATAAGTAGGTAAAGCAAAAAAGGAAATCCCATGAATACTATAAGATACATAAAGCAGCCTTCCATTTTTCTTGATTTTAATATAATGGCATCAATACTATAAGTGTTATTTTGTGACTTGATTTTTATTTAATGCCATTTAACATAACTCCTCATGCTTTGACATATAATATATTTAATAACTGAGTGACAATACATCTTGTATACTATATTTAAACATTGATCTTGGTGTGTTACTGGTCATTTATTTATGTTTTTTATTATTTTGATTATTACAAATAATACTATGATTCACATCTTTTTATATAAAATTTTACTTATGTTTATATTGTACATGCTTGTACATGATAAGCACATGTTCTAACCATTGGAGAACCCAGCCTCAAAGTTCTTTCTCAGCATAGAATTTTACACATGTCAATTTTGTGCTGAAGAGCTGAACAAGTATTTCAAGCCTGTGGAGCACCTTGCCACCAGATTTTTCTCTGAAGAGCAGTGACAGGTTAATATTCCTGGTGTTAATATTCGAGCACAGAAGAATTTTCATCACATTCCAGCTACAGAAGTTTGAGAAGTTTTATGAAAAAATATATAGGGAAAACATTTTTAACTTTCATTTTTGAAATTATTACATAATAATTACATAACTCCCCCCTCCCCATTCTCCCTCTAAGTCCTTCCATAACCCCTTCTTACTCTCGTTCCAATTAAGGGCCTTTTGGAAAAGCAGTTTCTTTTTTGATGCTTTGATAGTATTGGAATCAGGATTGTAGCTCAGTTAGCAGGCACTTGCCTATCATACAAGAGGCCCTGAGTTTGATCCCCAACACCACATAAACCGAGTACAGTGATGCACACCAATGATGCAGCAGTCAGGAGGCTGAGGCAGCAGGATCAGAAGTTCAAAGTCATTGTCTGCTGCTTCGTAGTAAATCAGAGCCCACTCTGGTGATGTGAGACCTTGTCTTGAAACATCAAAATAAAACAAATGAAGTTATTATCTTACTCGTAGTTGGCATATGTCTGTTTGTTGGTGGACTTTATTAGCTTGTTTTCTTTTCTTCTAACATAAACTGTTGGTTACTACATAATTCTTCTCAGACTGATGTCCATCATTTGTAATCATAACACACACTTTAGCTTGTGGCTTCAAGAGTTAATTGATAGCATGGGTGAGAGTCTCCAAAAATGCCTTGGGTAAGTGTTGTAGTAAGTTTTTCCCGACCCGTTTGGGGTCCGGAGGTTTGTGCCTGGCCTGGCCGCAGCGGTGGTTTGAACCTGGTCTGCGCACTGCGGCTTTTGTCCCCCAAAGAAATAAATCACACGCTTATATTAACTTAATACTGTTTGGCCCATATCTTAAGCCCATTACTAGCTAGCTCTTTCATCTTAATTCAATCCATTTCTATTAATCTGCCCACCACGTGGCTCAACCCATGGCTGGCCGGTACCTCTTACATGTCTGTTCCTCTTGGGGGTTAGATGGAGACTGCCTTAACTCCACCCTCCTTCTCCTACCTGGCTGCCTCTGATTCTCCACCAACTTCTACGGTGCCGTACATGAGCCAAAACAGCTCTTTATTTACATCATACAGAAAACATTCTACCACAGATAAGAGCAGACCCTATAGATCACACTAGTCTTAGATCACAGAGTCCTATTGGTAAGAGGAAAGGCCTTGGCAGATAATCCAGTTCCATTCCTGGGTACAGTCAACTGTACAGAGAGGTGTGAGTGTGTATCCATGGAGACTCACACCTCCACAGCCATAAAAGAGGTCAGATGCATATATAATATGTAAATCTAGATAAATGTACACTGTCTACAAATGTCATAACACAACATATAAACCATGCATGTCTATATTAAACAGTATAGTAAAATACTACAAAGTAGCCCTATTTTCATTTCTTTTTTTTTTCCTTCCTTCTTTATTTTGTATTTATCAAAAAAAAAAAACACAGTAAAAAGAATTTAAAATGTGGAAGAGTTAACAATAACTATACAGAGGATAAGAATGATAAGCATGGCTTAGCTAGGGTAGAAATACAAATAAGATTGCTACACCTATATTTTCTTTGTGTTCATCTTTCCCTCTGAATTTTTTTTTTCCATCCCTGTATATCCTTATTCAAGGTCTCTTCCCCCTCCCAACACATCTGGTCATTTTTTTTCCTCTGCAACTCCCCATCCCCTCCCTGGGCAGGGAGCAGACAGTCCTATGGTCCCACTGACC
>PVIH01013145.1:0-39950 GCA_004025045.1 Sigmodon hispidus
ACCCATCATGCCTCAAACATATGTATATTATATGTAAATTTTGTATGTTTACATAACTATATGTAACTAATTATATTATCTATGTTTTCTTATAACTATAGCTGTGAACTTCCATTTATATAAATAGTTGTTACTTTGCTAGAGTAAAGCAGAGAAACAGGAGGACATAGACATTAATTGATCTGTTATAATGTTTGCCTTTCAATTTCTAGTTTTATTGAAGTAGATCTTTCCTTTTTTGTTTAATTTGGTTAAGAATTTGCCAATCATGTTTTATACTTAAAAATAAATAAATAAATAAATAAATAAATAAATAAATAAATAAATGTTTATCTAGAATCATTAACATAGGTCAGTTGAAAGTAAAATATGTATATGTATATATAATATGTATATATAATAAAGCATTGTAACAAGTTCTGGAGACTTAGGATGAGACATTGCTCAGAAAAAAATTTGAAATTTTGAGACAAGAATCAAGAGATGGATTTCTCATCTACTGTTTACATATATGCTTTCAAGATACGTATGTATGGTATAGATTGTCAGGATACCAAGTTTCTGCAACATTAGAATGGAGTTCCTATCATTAGTTTTACTACACTTCCTGCTGCCTCTTCATCTTTGTGATTATTTTAGAGATGTCAATCGGACATAACCCTGTCTTAGTGCTTAGGCTTTCTGCTCATGCAAAACTTTCGGAAAATTCCCACCAATCTCTGTTTCTATTACAATGGATCTCCATGTTTATATCTAAGTCAAAGGAAAGCCAGCCATATTACTGAAACTAAAGAATAATTTGATAGGCATTCAGTAAGGTATAAATACCACATACCCACAATTATCCACACTGATGTATGCTTCATAATTTTAGAAGATGAAGGGATAAGAAAAGGTTAATTTCAGTACCCATACTTAATTATATGTTTTTGAGGAGATAGTAGTATTTTTATAAAAATAATAATTCTCATTAGAAGATGTCACTTTTCTTTACAGTCTAACAGTAGAAATTTTGTTGTCAGTATTTCTAAGACTATCCACACTATAATCTATGAACATGAGGGGGCTGAGCTTCTCAGACTGTCATGTTATTTGCTTAGAAATTATGTGTATGTGTTTGGATGTGATCCATGTTGTAAAGATACATGAAATTCTTTCATTATCTCAATGATTGATATTGAGTTAGTAACATTTCTAACTAGTTAGCTTACATAGAGTAATGGTTGCTTTATCTACTTTTTCTTTTCTAGTTCAACTTTATTTTTTATAATGAATAAAGTTATTCCTTTTATCCATGTATCCCATTGTTCAAACTCCCTTTGCCCTCCCGCCCCTCCCAGTCTCTCTCTCTTTTTCTGCTTCAAAAATACAAATACAGGAAAAACATAACTGTCTCCTCTTTCTTTATTAACTTTCCAGGGTTTCCGGATTAGAACAATGACACTTGAGAACTTTACCATGTTTACTGACTTCATCCTCTTAGGACTTTCTAGTAGAAACGATGTGCAACAGGCCCTTTTTGGTTTTTTCTTTCTTGTTTATGGCCTAACTGTAATTGCTAATCTAGGAATGGTCCTGCTGATCAGGCTGGACCCCAGACTGCATACACCCATGTACTATTTTTTGAGCAATTTATCCTTCTGTGATGTCTGCTACTCCTCTACTGTTTCTCCCAAGATGCTGGCTGATTTCCTGTCTGAACAGAAGAGAATTAAATATAATTTATGTGCTGTTCAAATGTACTTTTTTGGAGCTTTTGCAGATGTAGAATGTCTCATGCTAGCTGTCATGGCCTATGATCGTTACGTTGCCATTTGCAATCCATTGCTTTATACAGCTGAAATGTCCAAGAAGGTCTGTATCCAGCTTGTGGCTATTGCCTATATAGTAGGCTTGGTGGATTCAGCAATCCATACATGCTGCACATTTCGACTGTCCTTCTGCAATTCAAATATTATCAATCACTTTTTCTGTGACATTCCACCTTTACTGGCACTCTCCTGCTCAGATACGTCTATCAATGAGATAGTGATGTTCACGTTTATTGGCTGTGTGGTGGGATGCAGCATTGTTACTGTCCTTCTTTCCTATTGCTACATCATTGCTACTATCCTCAGGATGAACACTTCTGAGGGCAGAAACAAAGCATTTTCTACATGTGCCTCCCACCTCACCGCTGTAGCTATTTTTCATGGAACTCTCCTTTTCATGTATTTCAGACCCAGCTCAAGTTATTCAATGGACACAGACAAAATGGCCTCTGTTTTCTACACAGTTATAATTCCAATGTTAAACCCGCTAATCTACAGTTTAAGAAATAAGGATGTAAAGGGGGCATTGAAGAAGGTGATCAGTATTAACTTGTGGCATGGATGAAATTCTGTTTTGCATTTCAAAATGAGTAAAATATTATGAGATGGACTATAAGTGCATCAGCACAAATTCCCTTGGATAGAAATTACAATTTATTTCCTGATAATTGGACTTAATGTAAGCAATCCTTGATCTTAATCATTAAATCAATAAACAATATATAAGTCATCAATTTAAATTTTGCAAAGAGGGTCATGTTATGCCTTTGCTAATTCATAAGCGAGATACAATTGAGCCAGCAAATTCTTCACAATTAACATTTGTCAATTTATCTTTTAGTTTTCATTAAGTGGTTCAATAAGTATAGTAGGTACATTGAAATGAAATGCATGAGAGAAAGTGAAGCTAAGATTTTTCTTTGTTTCTGTTTGTGGCATCTTCCTGTGAGCCTGTATCTCATTATGTATATTTATAACAGTCCAGTTAATTATCAGTAACTAAATAAGTAACACAAACAAATTAAAGATACCTGCTTTAGATTATTAACTTATGAAATTGTTACTATTATCTCATTTAGTTTATGTTACTTTTGATTGTCTTACTTTACAGTTTTTGATAAAATGTTCCCATTAGAAGACAGGGTTGAATGAATGAGGCTATATAACTTTCAAAAGTAATATGTGTAGGAGAACTATAAATTGAACAAAACTTCAATATATTTATTTATAATTACTTTACTTTATATTAAAAATGTTCCATGTCTTTGGCCAAGAAACTGCATACTGACCAAGGGTAATTTGTTTTGAGTTCTTCCTGAGTTATTTTACTTGCACCAGCAAAATCTCCATGACCAACAGATCCTGGTTGTTATTTCATATAAGTTCTAACTTAAATCTCTTGTCTTCTCTTTCACTCACACTGAAGAAAATATATTATATTGATCTGTAGCAATTGTAAGCAAGAAAGTTGGTGATTAAGAACAACAAGCTTGTTCAATAGCTTCAGGAATAGGCTTTCACCCCCCTCAAGAGGTTAAATGGATTGTAATGTGTGTAAAATTTATGTAGACAGAAGACAGAAAAATAGAGTATGGCAGGTATATAAAAAATAAATAGTTTTAAAAATAAAGTAGCTAAACCTACAATAAAAGTAATGTAAAAATAGCCACCTATTTGATGAAAAATACAAAGTATTTTGTGTTAATATTTTAACTGCTAATGTGCTAACTACAGAAACATATTTGATTGTAAAGGTAGCTAAGTTGTATTAACATATATTTTAAGTTATTTTGACTTTGAAATTTGTGTCTAAGGAAATGTTATTTTGGAAAAGTGCTTCTGCTTTTGTTTTCACAAAAATGAGAACCTATGTATTGCTTCCAGACTAATATGATTTGGTTGCAAAAAATTCCAAAGTGAGGAGATGTCCCAGATGATAAAACATGCACATCAATTTCAAAACTGATGACTATGATGATCAAGCTCAACGTCCCTCAAAGATTACCATACCCCAAATTAGCTTGAAATAGCCTAGAAAACTATGCACAATACCCCCAAATAGATTATGAATGTTTATCTTTGCTTAGAGGATTTGGTTACTTGTCATAGTCAATCTTTAAAGAACAAAAGGAAATAGAGATATTATAGAATTAAAAAAATGTAGATTATTGAATCTACTTTTAAAATGCAAATACTTGATTTAAATACTTCACATTGATATAAATTTTGTTTTATTGATGCAAATTTTAGGTTAATTTTGTTATAATATATGTATATTTCTACTCTTGTTTAAGGTAGTTTATGCAATTCATTTAAAATTGTAATGTATAATTTAAAAAATTAATAAACATCTATGATAATTAAACTTATAGTCATGTTAGTTAAATTTTTAGATATAAAAATATATATTTCAATTAGATAGATAATTTTTAAGCAATTAAAATTCCCACAGAATATGACATTGAAAATATTTTAAGACTTAGACATTTTTGGACAATGAGAAATGTCTACTCCTGGAAGCACCAATCTACTTCAAGAAGATGATGGGCATCACAGCAACTCCATATAGAAAATTGCTTTTTTGTGGCAAAAGTTAGCCACTAGGCAACAAATTATTCTTGCTTTGACTGCTTGACATTATGTTGTATAAATTGGACAATGAGGACCCATAGGAATATGATCACTGAAGTTTGCCAGATGATTCTTCATGTTTTTTATTTGAAGAGACTGCCAGACATTCTGCAGGCACAGGGAGAAGTGACTGATGAACTATATGTCAGAATGGACAGAATAGTTCATCAAATTTTTTACTTCATGGAAAGTATGCCAGAAACTCTAGGCCTATAGGCTTAAGGTGGATGCCCCAACATTGTAAAGAAACTTTAGAAGATTACTAGGCATCCAGTTGTCTCTCTCATTTTAGAATTTTGAAAGTTGCATGAACTTCTTGTTTACTAAGATATTTGTATCCTTCTGTGGTCTTTGATAATTTTGAGAATAGATAACTATAATGATTTTTTATAGTTATGATAAAATGTAAATTAGATATAAAACTTTAGCCTCATAAAGATAAGGTAGATGACATATTTTCTTTAATTTTTCTAAATACAAATAAACTAGATATTGTAACTGTAATTCTTGCTTGATAACTGTTTTATGTAATTTTACTATGTTAAAATTGAAACTTTCTGTTTTGATTAGACAGAAAATGAAAAGTGACATAGGATGTCTTTCTGTACCCTATGAATATGCTTTATTATAATTAGTTAATAAAGAAACAGATTTTGGCCTATGGCAAGACAGCTTAGATGCAGGCAAGAAATCCAGAGATAAATGGCTGAGTCAAAGATATACTGCAGTTCTTCAAGTGTCTTTCAGCCATTTGGCGTTCTGCTATTCAGACTTCCATATTTAGCTCTGTACCTCATTTTTAAGTTAGATTACTTGGTTTATTGACCTCCAGTTTCTTGAGTTCTCTATATATTTTAGAGATCAAAATGGGAAACTCTCTTCACCAAACCTGCATCTGACAGAGTATTAATTTCTAGAATATATAAAAGACTCAGTAAACTAGACATCAAGAAGATCACATAATCAATTTAAAAGTGTGGTAAAGAGATAAATAAAGAACTCTTAACAGAAAAATCTCAAGTGGCTGAAAGACACTCAAAAATTATCTAACATCCTTAGCCATCAGATAAGTGCAAATCAAAGCAATTCTGAGATACCATTTTGTACCTGTCAAAATGTATCCTGGAGAGGACATGGAGCAAGAGAAACACTCCTCCATTGTTGGTGGCAATGTAAACTTCTATACCCACTCCGGAAATCAGTATGGTGGTTCCTCAGAAAACTGGGAATCATTCTACTCAATGATCCAGCAATACTATTATGCGGCAATATACCCAAAGGATACACATTCTTACTCCAATGGCATTAGCTCAACTATCTTCACAGCAGCATTATTCTTAATAGCTAAACAACCTAGATGCTGTTCACCTGATGACTGGATTAAAATATTGTGGTACATTTACACAATGGAGTACTATACCTGCCAATAGATTGATATGAAGAGTATCATCCTGAGTGAGTAAACACAGACCCACAAAAAAAGATACAGTATGTACTCGCTCACAAATGGATTTTAGATATAAAAAAATGAATAACCAGAGTACAATCTACAACTCATGAGCACCTAGGTAACAAAAATAAAGTTAAAGGAAACATTCATAGATCCCCCTGGGAAGGGGAAATAGAGAATATCTCCTAAATAAATTAGATATGATGGGGGAGGGATCACGGGAAAGTAGAAGAGGACATGAGAGAATATATGGTTGAGAGGTGAGGGAGAACAAAGAAATAGATTTCTTGATAGAGGGAACCATTATGAAGTTAGAGAGAAGCCTGGTAGTAGGGAAACATCCAAGGATCACAAGATGACCACAGTTAGGACTTTAAGCAATACTGGAGAGGGTGCCTAAACTGGTCTTCCTCTATAATAAAATGAATGACCACTCTAATTGCCATTATAAAACTTTCATCTACTAATGGAGGCAGATGCAGAGATCTATAGCTAAGCACCCAGTTGAGGTACTGGCCCAGTTTAAGAGATGCAAGGGAGATTAGATGATCAAAGGGATCAGAATCATGATGAGGAGATCTATAGAGTAGGCTGACCTGTGCTACTGAGAGCTTATAGACTCTGAAATGACAAGTGAAGAAGCTTCATGGAATGGATCTAAACCTTCCAAATTTAGATGACAAGCAAACAGTGGATTGGGCAGTTTGTGAAGTCTCTTTCATTAGGACCAGAGTTTTACTTTAAGAATAGAAAGATACATTTTGAAAATATAATATTTGACACCTTCTCGTGATTCACAGTTGTAAAGACTGTGACCAACAAAGGAAAATTTACTTCATTTCGGATCTCTGTAATAAAAGAAAAATGCTTTGATAGAGTTTTTCATGATAATTCTACTATGGGGCGGGAGGGGGAAGGAAGTTTGAACAAGAGGATACATGGATAAAAAAATAAGACTTTATTCATAATAAAAAAGGAAAAAAATTTCTTCTCAACATTGAATGCTACAAAACATCACAGTTAGGAATCAATTAATAAAATTATATTATCTGCCATATACTTGCCTTACATTACTGACTTAACAGGGTTCTAGATAATTAAATATTGATTTGTCCCTTGAATCTCTGTAATCCTTAATGACATATTTTTCTAAACAAAATACATGATTCAAAAGGAGCTTTCCATCATTGCCATTGCATTTTCAATTCCGTATACTAAGTTAAAATAATTTTCTGGGGATGGAGTGGTGGCTCAGCTATTAAGAATATGTGTTAATAAGTTGCTCTTGCAAAGGACCCATATTAGATTTGTAGCACTGGCACGCTGGTCTACAACTATACAACTATACAAAACTATAGTCTCTGAGGATCTAATGCCTTTTTCTAATTTCTATAGACATCAGACATGAAAGTAGTTCACAGAAGAATAGATGGTCAGAACACTTATATACATAAAATAAAATGAATAAAGCTGTAAAAAGAAACAAAAATAACTTTCTATCTCTTAAACTTAATTTTATGTTAACTAATCTCTCATATTTCATTTTTTTAAATATTCTGATATATTGTCTTTACAAGTGGTTCAAAACCCATTGCTTTTGAAGGTTTATATTAAATTAATTTTTGACAATTTTATACATGTATAGAATACATTCTGATTGCTCTTTCTGTCTCAGACACTTTGATTTGTCCCATTAATGGTAATTCTTCTCTCTTCTTCCCACGTGTATCTTTCCCAGTTTCATGGTATTTGCTATTATTAATTTATTTGGTTTCAGCATGGTCATCTGTATGACAATAAGACTGACATATTCACTGTAGAAAGTGAGGTCAGTAGTAGATAGATACACAGCTGAAGAAAATGACTCCACTCTTTGTGAACTTACTCAGAAAAAACAGTTCCATGGTGAGAGGTAGGTCTCATTGAGTTTATTCCTATTCTTACATAGCTTGCTATTCATGGCCCACTTTGGGCAGGCTGAGTGCAGGCATTTCTAACTTTTTCAGATGGTAGTTGTGGTGATTCTATATTGTCCTGGCAATAGCCTTCTATAATCCTTTAAGTTCATAAAATATTTACACTCTTCATGTACAATATTCCTGGAGCATTATTGGAATGGGATCAATGTTTTTATTTATGGATGACCTGTTTTATTTATTTATTTTAATTTTTTTCCTTAAAGTATAGGAAAAAAGTAACAACTGAAATAAGAGAAATAGCTTAAATTTTGTATCTACTAAGTTTTATTAAGAGGATCAATACATAAATTAAATTTTGTAGTTATATACTGTTTTTTTAAATTTTTTCCATTATTTTTATTTAAAAAGATTTTTCTATGTCGATCCCTGCTCCCCCTACCTTCCCTCCTCCCACTTCTTCATCTGCCTCCCCCTCATCCACCCCCATCCATTCCCCAAGGAAGGCAAGGAGTCCCAAGTTGGGTCATCTCAGTCTGGCATGTCCGGATGGGGTAGGTCTGAGTCCCTCATTCCAGTATTAAGGCTGGATTAGGTGTTTCTCTATAGGGAATGGGCTCAGAGATGTCAGATCATGCACCAGGAACATATTCTAATCCTACTGTAAGAGGCTCCACAAACTGTCCATGCCATTTGACAGTCATGTACCTTTGGAGGATTAATGGGAGTTCACTGACTCTGAAATAATCCCTTAGGATTATTTCCTTCATGGAAAGAAACAATAATTTTATAAAACCTTCTGTTTTCTAAGGACTATTGTATAAGATAAATATCTATCGCGGTACTAACCCACCAAGAACTATATGCTAACTAAGGTTTTTTTTTATTTAAAAGTTACTTACATAACAGGGATTGTTCCAGGGGAGGTGGAGAAAAGGTAGGAGGACAGAGAAGTGGAGAGCAGGAACGATCTGCGCCGCAGAAAGCAGGAGCAGTCCATGGAGAGCTGGAAAGATCTGTGCAGCAGAAAGCAGGAGCAGTCCCACGATCCACGCCACAGAAAGCAGGAGCAGTCCCAGCCGGATGGTCCTTCCTACCCCATGCCACTCATCCAGCGACACGTGCCCGCTTCCGTCTTCCGGCTGTAGTTATATACTGTTAAAAAAGAAAGATAGAAAAAAACCATGGTCATGAAACTTATTCTCTGCCATCATAGTGATCTAAGTGTCAAGGAATAACCTCCCAAGGCCAAGGAGGAAGAACAATGTTGATGACAGAATGTTAAGATAGTCAATATTCCTAGCTGTGCCTTCTGTCTTCTGTGAAGCCTGCTTACCTGCCTAGCTAATATCTACCTGCAGATAATAGCTCAAAACAAACTTGTAGATGTAGAAAGATTTTTCTTTGGGCTGCCTGCTCACAAATGATGGCACAGATGCTTAGTATTAATTATAAAATCCTGGGCTTGGCTTAGGCTTGTTCCACTAGCTCTTATAACTTAAAATAACACATTCTATCACATGCCTGATTATCTAATCTCTCTGTTCTTTAAAGTTGCTTTTATGATGGATATACAAACTGTTTATATAAATTCGGAGAAATTGTGACCCCAAGTTTAGTTAACTTTCCCATGAATTCACAATGGCAATTTATGTAATTAAATGCAATTTCCCCTAAGATAAAACATTCATGTTTATATTACTTTTTATTAAATTAGTTTTAAGGCTTTTTTATTTAAGATTTTTTTATTCATTTTACGTATCAACCACAAATTCCCTTTCCTCGCTTTCTCCCCTCAGTCTTCCCCTATGAACCATCCACTAACCCCTCCTCTGAAAGGGTAAGGCCTCCCATGAGTAGTCCGTAAAGTTAAGGCTTATATTTATTGAACATGCATGAGTGTTATTGCGTCACATGAATACCAGGTACAGATGGAGAGAAGAAGTTACCTGATTCACAGAATTGAAATTAGAGATGCTTATGAAAAGTCATGCCCCTGCATGAGTTACATATGCTTTTAATCACCAAGTCATCTCATCTCTAGCCCTCAACTTTACATTACTCATAACACACTATAATTTGAATTGATACATGAAAACTTTTGTCTCTGTTCAAATTCTAAGTCATATGACACTTCATCATTTGTAGTAATGAAAATATCATTTATAATGTTTCCTTAGAACTAGAAAAGGTGACTATTGTGGAGGCATCACAACTGGACATGTGCTAAAAACATGTTTTAGAAGCAGGTACTGTAAATCGATATATAGTGTGTGAATATACTAAAAATCAAGCAATTGGCTAACCATCAATGTCAATTGAATAGTATATCAACTTTATACCAGTAAAATATTCAAACGTAGTTACAGCCATTGAATCAGTGAAGGGTTTAGAAGTGGAAACTGACCTGGACACTAATGTGTTAGGAATAATTTCATAGGGGTAGAGATGTCCATTTTCATTACATTTAGGTTCAGTTAAGTAAAATAAAGATTACATTTTGCTGTATAAAATACATACACAAGTTCTATATATTTTACAGCATAAAATTGAAATATTGATTCTGGAAAATCAAGCTGAGCACAATAGTAAGAAATTGTACTTTCATCTTTAATTATCAATTTTATATATTCACAAGGGAGTAAAAGACCATGACTAGAATTAATCACATGTTTTCATAGTATGACAGTCTACAGGGAAGAGGCTGCAGCAATATAAGCCCCAAGTGATACATGCTATAATAGAATGTTATTTTCTCCAAGTTGTCACCAAATACAAACTCATCTCAGGTAAGCTCCAGAGATCCCAGAGCTAATAATATATGGTTAATATATGTTTATAAATTACCCTTTCAGAAAAGATAAAAGCAAATTTCTATTAGTCAACTATACAATCTATTAGGGTAAGTATGTTTAAAATATAAAAAAAGGCTTTTTATAATTATCACAGGAAGATTCTTTACTGCACTTATTAGTATCTATAAAACAATATTTTAAATATTTTCCTTTAATAGAATGTCAGAAAGTATTCTTTATTCATTTCTATTTGTGTGCAGATACATATGTGAACTCAATACCTGTATTTTGTTTATATGTATTTCTGACTACCATTTATTAAAGCTTTATTAAGATAAATATAATTTATTATATTTAAATAATGTGCTAATTTTAAAATTCAGTAAACTACATTTTGTTAGTCAAATTCTCTCATAAAGATATTTCTTGTATTCTAATAGTCATATATTCACTAATTCACACACATTTGGTAAATTATAAAGATTCACATAACTGCACCAACACATGAGGCCATGTATCATCATAGTCTATCCTAATGTTTTTTCCTTTCCTAAGCATTAATTATGCAACATAGGAAGTTATGTGACTTCATGTCACTTACACTGATTTTTAGATTTTTTTCCCTAAAGGTTTTAGGCTTTAGACTTTAGTTTCAGAAGGTCTCTACAAGTAGTCAATGCATATGATGTCCAAACAGTTACATATATTTGGAAGAAAAGTAATCAGGAATTATTTGTTATTTACTGTATACTAACAGACACTACTCATGAATACTAGAATATTTTAATGGTTATTTTGATTAGTAATATGATTATCATCCTAAAATTTACATTTTTCAAAAATCTAATGTAAAATTGCCAAATAATAAAAAAATTAAAAAAAGAAAAAAAAGAAATTTCATGTATAGTCAAACGGTAAGTATAAATAAGTTAGAAACTTCAATATCTTGCCATTTAGTCTCACTAACAAAATAAATTTATATTATTTTAAATGTCTTTCTGTCTATTTAGGCTATTTTAGAGAAATTATATAGAAAGAAAATGTACAGTTGGGCATTTGTCAAGAATGCCTTCTCAATTCCAGTGTATGTTAATTGTTATGTTAGATAGATTATTAAAGTTAAAAAATAAAATCTAATTGGAAACTGAAATATAATTATAACATATGCTTGAGGATAAAATTAAATTAGAGGTAAAATAATGTTTTGCAAGATATTCTGTGAATACATATTCTTTTTTTAATGTTTAAGGTTTATCCAAAAAATGGACAAGAAAAACTGCTCCTCTGTGGATGAATTCATTTTCTTGGGAATTACCAATAACTTTGACATGAAAATAGCCCTTTTCGCCACATTTCTGCTTGTTTATCTCATTACTCTTCTGGCTAATCTTGGGATGATAATTTTAATTAGAATGGACTCTCAGCTCCACACACCTATGTACTTTTTTCTCAGCAACCTCTCTTTTTGTGATCTCAGCTATTCCACAGCAATTGGTCCTAAGATGCTGGTGGATCTCTTAGCTGAGGAGAAGTCAATTCCTCTGGTTGGTTGTGCTCTACAATTCTTAACATTCTGTGTCTTTGCTGATTCTGAGTGTCTTCTGCTAGCAGTGATGGCTTATGACAGGTACCAGGCCATCAGCAACCCCTTGCTCTACACAGTGAACATGTCCAACCAACTGTGCTCCCTCCTTGTTGCTGTGGTTTACCTCGTGGGAACAGCAGATGCTTTGATACATACAACTTTGACCTTCCACTTGTGCTTCTGTGAGTCCAATAAGATCAATCATTTCTTCTGTGATGTTCCTCCACTTCTATTATTATCTTGCTCAAATACAGAAACCAATGAGTTAGCAATATTCACTCTTTTTGGGTTCATTGAGCTGAGCACCATTTCAGGAGTTCTTGTTTCTTATTGCTACATCATCTCATCAGTCTTTAAGATGCACTCTGCTGAGGGGAGATTCAAAGCTTTCTCCACATGTGCCTCCCATTTAACTGCAGTTGCAATATTCCAGGGAACTATGTTTTTTATGTATTTTCGGCCAAGTTCTTCCTACTCTTTAGATCAAGACAAAATGACATCACTGTTTTACACTCTGGTGATTCCAATGCTGAACCCTCTGATTTACAGTCTGAGGAACAAGGATGTGAAAAAGGCTCTGGGAAAACTGAAGAATAAAAAGTGATTGAAAAATTCTAATGCAGTAAATGAGTACATTATTACTTTTAATTCAATCTGCATTGCAATATGAAAGACATTGTATTATTACAATTTTGCTAAAATATATTACTAGTTTTGTATCTAATTTTAAGAAAACACTGTTAATATCTATACTTAATTTTTCTCAAACACTATATTCTATTCCCTCTCTGAGGAAATACATCTAACACTTTCAGTTGTGCTCAAGTTACATGTGTCCATTAATTCAGTTTGTGTCTATTTATTTTGTGTAGTGAATGTTTATTATTTGCGTTTGACAGTTTTAAATATTTTTCAAGAAAAATTAAATACTTTAATCAAGTGTGAGATTATTATAGATGAAATGTGGAAAATTACTTTATACTCATAAATTATATAGACATGTTACCATCAGTGGGACCAAGAAAAATGAGGCTAATAAATGAGGAAGACTAAAGAATCGTGCAATAGCCAAATTTATTCAGAGTATCAGACAGATTATACTCAGAGTGTTAGTAAAACTCACAGGATGAGTTCACATGATTTTAAACTAGATACATTCGCCAGGCTAAGCTATATGTGGCATAAACATGTTTTTCCATAGAGGCTTATCATGGATAATTTAAACAATTGAATAATAGCAGCAATCTATAATGAGTAATCTAAATTAAACACATTGCTCTTTGCCAAACATTTGAAAGAGTATTACAACATATTTCAATAACAAATCTGTTTGAAAAAACTGAGGATACAAGACTCTTGTTTTGTTTCCTTGGAGTATTCTCACAAGCACTTAGACTTCTCAAATGGCTCCATTTCTAGACCACATTTCAGCAAATCTTTTGGTGATCTTCAGATTAAAGCCTGTTGACTCAATTCTAGAGCAGACTGTCTATTTCAGTTTTAGAATAACATATTTATGGAAGGTAGATACTATATTATATGCAAAAATAATAATCATAATAGTGAAGAAAAAGTTCATGCTGTGATTTTGACAATTAGAGGGGTCTGTATGTAGAGAGATCTACATTTGGAAAATCAACCATGTTAATTAAAACCAGTATCATGTTTTGGCAGTGTATAACAGGGTGGTAGAACTATCAATTGATCATCATTTTCTCCCTTTGTTTCTAATTTAGTGTTATTTGTCTTTTAGGTCTAGTTAAATAATTCTCTTCAATTTCTTCCTTTACACATTTATTAATTTTCAAATTACTTAAATAGTTATGTACAATGAAAAAGTATGAGCATATATTTCCTGAAATGATGAATCGTTGTAGTTATGAAAAAACTTAGTATCATAGGTGGAAAATTCAATGAGACACCAAACAAACAACAAAATAAAACTGCATATAATATGAAATTTGGAAATACTCATTAATCACTGTTAAATTCCTATCAGAGAGTGTGGCACGTTCTATGTATAAAATAAACAATTATGGTTCAAATAAAGTACATTGAATAGTTTTATATACAAACTAAAATATCTTCAAGTAATTAAACTTTAAGATATAAACATCTTGTCTGTGAATTTGTTCTTAGTACACATTTGTTGATCCATATTTCTCAAACTTGAAATCAAATTTGGAAATAATATAAATATAAATATTGACCTAAGTTTGAAAGCCAGTAAATACTAACAATTACATGTACTATTTTTTCTGGGCATATTCAGTTTTGCAGTTCTAGTATCAAATATTCCTGCATTAAAAGATTTCAGAATTGAAGAACAGGTGTCCCTTTGCTTTGTGATATCATCAGGCATACTACATGTTTTCAGGAGAAATTCCTAAGAAGGAATATATATTTAGAAACAAAAGCCTCACATATTTGTATCATTATCTCTTAGTCAATTCATTTTACTTTGCAAAAATGAATTATCACCAAAATTGTGGTGTTGTTAATCAAATGTAACAAAACATATGTGTGTGTGTTTCTAAGTTTTGGAGTATGTTATTTGTTTATTTGGTCTTTTATTTGTTTTTTAAAATTTTTTTTATTATTGTTATGAATAAAGAAGTCACATTTTCTATTTGCTTCTTTTTAAAAAATAAAAAGAAAAGACAAAGGGTTGGGTGGCAGGGTGGGGAAGATTTGGGAAGATGAGTAGAGAAGAAAATCATGATTGAAATATATATTTTCACAAAAGTGATAAGTAATGTTAATATGGGACAAAGTTTTTATGAAAAGATAAATTCATAAAGGCAGAGTCTTTAGAGTTTGGGTTATAGACAAATAGCTCCCTCTATCTTTCTGCCACTGAAGAGAAGTGGAAGATGGACTGTCTATAATTCCAAAATATATTTTTCAGCACATTCCATACCTAATCTTGACTTGGGACTGCTTTCTCTCAGTGTTGCAAGATGTACCAATATGTGACATTGTGTTATCACAAGTCAAAAGATTAAAAAAAAAAAAAAAAAAAAAACCAAAAACAAACCACAAGGCTTTAAATACAGTTTCAATTAGTTAAAGGTTATAAAAAATGGTAGAATTTATTTGCTAATACATTAACACAGAAAATCAGGTAAATAATTACCTTTATTATTCTTAAAGAGATGGAAAGGGGAAGGGAGCTTGAACAAGGATATACATGAATAAAAATATAACTCTATTCATATTAAAAAATAAAAATAAAATAAAATCCATGACCAAAAATATGAATATTTGAAATGTATTACATTCAAAATGACATTTCAGATACAAATCAATCCTATTATATTACAGACAACATGTGAGCAAGAGAAAAGAAAAATTAAAGTCATCATTGACTCAAAATTTAATATTTTATTATAATAATTGGCTAAGGTAAAAGTTTGACCCTTATGTTTTTAAATTTATTTAATCATATTTAAATAATTGTTAATTTATTAAATATTTTTCAATTACTTAATTAATTTATGATCCAAACTGAAGATTGAGTAGATTAATCTTTAATGGGAAGTTTGCACAGTTCTATGGACCACAACCTCAGAGGTCTTCTTACATTTAATCAAACTGTGTAGTGAAGTATTCACAGCTTCTTTCCTTTCTCATTTTTTCTAAACGACATCATTTTTTTTTGTAAGTGTAAAAATGATTATACTAAATACTACTGAATGAGACATATCAATCTGGTCTACATGCTTGGCACAATGCATTGAGATCAAAACTAAATAGAATGCATGTAACACTAAGAGAAAATGGGAAACAATCTGAAACAGTGAGTAGTGGGAAAGATGATTTCTGATCTTTCTGACATGTACTAGACTTTTTTTTATCATTTTGACAAAGCCCTTGAGTAAAGATGACATCTTCAATCTTTACAGCTTGCTATTTTTCCTACTACTCTCAACAATATTTGAATTCAATTCGCCATATTTATGCTGCATCACAGCTTAAATAAAAATCAGTAAAATATAGAAAACACTTTAAGAAACAATTCATTAATTAGTTTTTTTATTCTTTTAGTCTCACGTAATTGTATTTTAAAAGACTTGTTCAGTAATTCAGGGTTTAATGAATTTGTATTTTTAGTTTTGCTGAAGCAGATAATGCCACGAAGTCATTTCTTCATTCATGCATTCGGATGGATGCAATCATTACTTTAGTATGTAATTGATGTGTTTATTTGTTTCCACATGTCATGTCAAATATACAATGGAATTGCTTATAATATGAATAGCACAGTCAGTCCTTCAGCAAAGTATATCCACAGTCTTATATTGAAAACAAATATTGACCCAAATCAAGTTAGAGTTAACAATGTCTTTTAATGATGATTATTTATAACTTATGAAAGGGAACATTTAATCCAGACAATGAGCTAGACAGGAATAGAAAAAGATGTTACCTAGAAAATTGATATTAATTACAGTTCCGTCCATTGTTACCTTTATGAACTCTATTTTCTTTGCTCTTAACTTTGCCCATCTTTAAAGCTAAGTATGAAATTAACTAGTAACCCCTAAGTAAGAGTTTTGAAATTTCCAGATGTTTTGACTAGTGAGCTTTCTTCAGTGAGCTTATCTTCAGTATGAGATAAAGTATATAAGTCAAAGTTCTTGAAAACTACTTAATATAAACTAGAATTATTCTAACAGACTTCATTCTATGCCAGTTTTGAAGTTGATTTAGCTATTTGTTTGCTCATATAGTTTATGTACATGACTTACATTATATAATAGCACTTATGATCATAGACATAAGATGATTCACCATTAAAAACTCACAATACCGAAAAGCACTAATATACCATAAAGTTTATGGTTTATAATCCAGAATCAAATTATGTAGCCTATTGTCACATTAATATAAAATCCTCTTGCCATTTGCTATATCGTTATAAGATTACTAGTAGGTATTCAAAAGCTTGGCTTAAGAAAATAATGTTTTAATGAAAGACTTGAAAAAACTATCAAAATTAAAAGTAAAAAATATAATTGTATAGTTACTGTTGCATTAAATTTAATAAATTACAAAGCACAAACAGGCTAGAGCAGCTAGTATGGTATTCCCAGATGTGGGAGACTGAGACAAAGGGTTCATAATTTCAAGGCCAGCCCAGAAAACATGGTAAAAACCTAAAATCCCATGTGAATGAAGAAATGTGGTGATTTTGAATAATTAAAATGATCTATTTATTTTAATTTTCTTCAAAGCCTCTTTTACATCCTTATTCCTCAGACTGTAAATTAGCGGGTTAAGCATGGGGATTACAAGGGTGTAAAATAGAGAAGTCATTTTGTCTTGGTCAAGGGAATAAGAAGAACTTGGGCGAAAGTATGTGAAGAGAAGTGTTCCCTGAAAAATAGCAACAGCAGTCAAGTGAGAGGTGCAGGTGGAGAAAGCTTTAAACCTCCCCTCAGCAGAGTGGATTTTTAAGACTGATGAGATGATATAACAGTAAGAAACAAGGACCCCTGAGATGGTACTCAGTTCAAGAAAACCATAAATAGTGAATAATGCCAGTTCATTTATTTGAGTATCTGAACAGGAGAGGAGGTAAAGTGGAGGTAGATCACAGAAAAAGTGGTTGATCTCATTGGACCCACAGAAACATAAACGAAACGCCAAAGTTGTGTGTATCAGAGCATCTGATGTTCCCACCAGGTAAACCCCAGCCATGAGCGTGGAACACAACCTGCTGGACATGTTAACTGTGTAGAGCAAGGGGTTGCTAATGGCCTGGTATCTATCAAAGGCCATTACTGCCAGAAGTACACATTCAGAGTCTGCAAAGGTGCACGAAATGAAGAACTGAATAGCACAACCCCAGAAGGGTATTGACTTGTTATTGCCAAATATATCTACTAGCATCTTGGGACCAATTGCAGTGGAATAGCAGAGATCACTGAAGGAGAGGTGGCTCAGGAAAAAGTACATAGGTGTGTGGAGCTGCGGATCCATTCTGATCAAAATGATCATACCAATATTCCCCAAAAGATTGATGAGATAGATGAGTAGAAATACGGCAAACAGGGTCCCTTTCATCTCAGTATTCTTTGTAACTCCGACAAAAATGAATTCATTCAATGAACAATTTTCTATATCCATTCTTTCTTTATGTCTATGCTTTTGAGAAAATTAAAATAATACAAGTGCATTTTAACTTCTGAATATTAACAAAGTGTTTATGATATAGAGAACAATTCAGGTATTTCTCATCTATTTTATAGTAAGATTTTACAAAATTTTCTTAACCTAATTGTTAGTAAAAATAATGGCATTATATGAGTTAGTTGAGATGCTGAGATAAATCTATGCACCATTGAAGGTTTATAACTTCCGCTGATTCTCTGATATACATAATGCAATCATTACTTATTTCAAGAGACTAATTTGGATATAATGATTGTTATTTGACCTTTGTAGAAATATAAAATAAACACAGATGTTAGAGACATAGGCTATGCATGAAGAGGGTATCATTTGTATTCTTTAATGTCTTAAGTCTTATTACACAGATTAGTTATTTGTTTTCTAAAAGATCACATGAGCTTAAATACATTTTATTGGTTTATAAATAGTCATTGATTTATAACTGTAATAATGACTAAATATACTCGGTTGTAAAAATGCAAAGCACAAGCATTTATTAGTAACAATGAGGTCAGTATTCTTTTCTGTTTTACTTTAAAAGTTTTAAGAGTCTCATGCTGTTACATTACTTCCCAATGCACTCTTCTCAGTTTAGGCCCACCCTAGTTACTCTCCCTCATCCCACTCCATGCCCCTACTCACTACTGATAACAATCTTTTATTATATATAAGTATATATGTGTGTATGAACAAATATATATAAATACAGAAACTGATTATTTATTGGTAGTGTGTATATAGTTTATAGGCTAGCCATTTTTCTCGTCTATGTTATATTACTTTAGGGTTTACTGAGACATGAGATAATTTTTATTTGATCATTGTTTTAAAACTTGTTATGTTTTGCAATAATACTTCATCTCCATCATATCAGTGGGCTGATACTGAGGGATAATTCTTCTGACAAGGTAGATAGCTAAAACCAAGCAGCGTCCAAAAACTAAATTACATGTAGTTGGGTTTCACTACGTACATTTTCTTAACATTTTAAAAAAGCAATGAGGATGGAGGATAATAAATGTTCTAAAATATATCTACTTTCTTATTTGCATTAGTGTATATCTTCATGTATATGTTTACATATGTATATATGCATATATCAAATGTTTTAAGGAAAAATAAAATTTTAATGATGGATATTTTTAACTTTTATAAAATATGTAATAAGAACAATATTAATGCATTAACTTTGCAAACATTATGTGTTAAACAATAGGCCAATATGTTTTTAACTATTTACCACCATCTATTACTATATAAAAGACACATTTGTATTGAATTTTCTTTAAAAAGATACAGCATTGAGAATATATTAAAGGGAGAAACTTGATAAACACAGCTTCAAATTTAACAATAGTTGTAATTAGTTTGTTTCATGTAGGCATATTAAATATTGAAAATAATTATTCTCTGTGTCTCTTTTCTCCAAAATGCTATTTACTTAATATTTAAATCACTTGATTCATATATGTGAGCACAAAAATAAAAAAAGTAGTGCTTTTTATGTAGCAAAGTTAGGATAAAATAGTGAAAATTACATTTTGTTAATACTATAAAGTTTTATGAGAATCATAATTATTTTAAAAATTATTTTCAATTGATAGATTTTACAATATTTTAAATGGAGCATGCAGCAAAATCATCAATAAAAAAATCAAATGAGGTAAATTTGAAACTGCTTTGTTTTTACCATGTTTCTAAAAATACAGAGCTGTAGGGACCCACCTGAGAAGAATAGCTCTTGGGTGTCTGTCTGAACATTGTTATGGCAGTATTTTATTGTGCTGAAAGTCATCTGAGACTAAAGCTTGTGAGATCATTTCCCCTAGGATTTGGTGTGACTAAATAATATCTTCTTCTTTATTTTCTCTGTAATCACATCACCATTTTTAGCAAACATGTAGCTTACAGTGTTCACAATTTTAATTCTTTATTTCAGTATGAATATCACAAGGTACAGGTATGTGTACCTTGTGGTATGTATACCATCTGTATACAGGTATGTGTACAAATTTATGTATATGTGCATATCTGTACATATAGGTGTATATCCAGGCAATACACATATGCATACAAATGTATACACACATACATATATATAATATAAACATGGTATGTACATATCTTATTGAAGATACATGATAAAGTAGTTTTCTTCAAACTTGCAAACCATTTCTAACTTCACTTTTGAAAGTACTCTTTGGACCAAGAGCTTGACCTGGTGGTTAAATATCGATCTCTGCTTCTGCCTTTATTATTTGCTGGATAAAAGTTATATAATGACACTTAGGGTGCTCATTTTTTTTATTATAGGTTAAGTTCTGCTTAGGCACTTCCACTACTATTGGTTAAAGTCCTATCCAGGGATGTCCTGTGGGTTGTTGGAGGTTTCCCTAGCACCTAGCCTCTTTCCAAACCGACAGTGGCTCTATCTATCAAGTTCTCCATCTCTTTTTATCTCTCTTTATTGCTCCTCTCGCTCAACCATTGCCTCCTCCTGTGATTTGTCTCCGCCCCTCCTTGGTTGCTACTTGTTATAACCCAAATTTACTCAGGAGATTTTCTCTGTTTTTCCTTTCCAGGGGTAATCCCTGAATGTCTCTTTTAAGTTTCCACTGATTCCAAAGCTATAGTCATATTAAATATGTTTTCAAGGTCAAAAAATATATTTAGATGAATAGGTCTTATTCAAATATCACAGAGATCTACAGAATATGCCATTTAAAATACTTTAATAACACAGGTTCCTATTATTTTCATGACAATGAGACATCTGCTCCTGTCAGTACCAATCTACCTCAGAGAAGATTATGGACATTAAAGAAACTCCATATGAAGTTGACCTTTGTTGTGGCAAAAGTTAGCCAAGAAAGTGTCCTTGCTTAGACTGCTGACAGTATGATGTTCAAAATGGACAAGCAGTATACACAAACCCACAAAAAGAATTGCTGAACCTTCCAAAGACAATGTAGGAAGGTCTTTAAGAATATCCTGATTCACAGAGAAGTCTGTCAGATATGCTAGACCTGTAGGTCAAAGTGGATGCTTCAATGATACAGAAGAAAATTGGGTGATTGTCCACATAGCCAGCTATTTCATTTCTTACATTTTTTTGAAGTTGATTGCTTGCACATTCTAATATTATTTCTTTCATAATTCTTTGAGGGCATTGAAGATGAGATATAGTTTTCTAGTGACTGTTTTTAGAAAAGAGACTCACTTAGTGGTTAAAGTGTGTAAGTTTGAGAGACATCAAAAGATAATTTTGGTTAGTAATAAAAAGCTTGTTAGAAAGTGAATTAGATACAAATCTTTGGATTCACCAAAACAGGATAAGTAATAGAGAATGTTTTCTTTGAATTTGTCAGTTGTTAACATGATGGGCATTGCTCTTGTAATTATTGTTTGTATATATTGCATACAATTATTGAACCTATTGTATATGGTTTTTTATGTTAGTTATAACCTTTTTTATTTTTGACACAAAAGGGACAATGTGGTGATATATTTTATATTCAATTAAATATGCCTACAATATTAGAGAACAGAATAATCCACAGTAAAGCCATGAGGGTAAGAGAATGGTAACTCATGCCTTTAATCCCAGTACAGGAATCACAAGGTGGTAATTCATGTTTTTAATCTCAGCATTAGAATGACTGAGTGGTGACTTATGCCTTTAATCCTATACTTCAGGAGACAGAGATCTTTCTGTGTATTTCTTTGGGGCTTTGGGACTGATGGTTCAGATCTTGGGGCTAGTTTAGGCCAGAAAATCTTACTATACAGGAAAGGGTAGGGGTAGCAGGAGAAGAGATGAGTAGACCTCTGATTGGTATGTAAAATGGATAAAAAATTCTTAAATAAAAACTAATTACAAAGGGTTAAATATAATAGAATCTTCTCTTATACAATACAAACCAACTACTATTTCCCAGCCCTCTACTCATCTTTGTTGCCCCAAGGCCCTGTTTGTCCAGATCCACTCCCAGCTCCGACTAATTTTCAAAAAAGTGCAGGCATCCAAAAGAAAATAGCCAAAAAATTACAATAAGACAAGGCAAAAGACCTCATATTGATGGTGGATTAGGTAACAAAATAGGAGCAAAAGTGTCTCAAGCAGAGATAACATTTTTTAAAAAGAAATAGTGTTTATGAAGTCTTGAAAAAGGTAATGAATTTCCTATGGCAACAATAATATTAGACAGTAAGACTCCAGATTTGAGTGCTGGAAACTGACCTCACAAAAGCATCATGCAGTCTCAAAAACTGAGCCAACTCTTCAGCCACATAGAATATATTTTTGAGTGTTATAGTGATTTTCTTTTAATTTTAGCCAAGGTTTCCTTATTTAACTTCATCTATAATCCATTTATATAACACAGTACGTACAATTTCCCATTGTGTCATATTATAGAATTAATATTGCAAAAATGACAATTCTACTAAAAGTAATTTACAGATCCAACAGAATCACAGTCTAAATCCCTATTTCAATCTTCATATTAAAGAGAAATATCTTAAAATTGAAACAAAATCACAAGTCTCCAGATATTTTAGAAATCTTGACCAAAATGAAAAATGCTGAGCTATTGTCCTATCTGTATTTCAACATATTTTGCATAGCTATAATAATAAAAAAGTATAGTACTGTCAAAATTAAACAAAATCAAACAGAATATCTAAATTTGTGCTGTACTAAGGACTATCATCTGATATTTGACAAAGGATCCAAGAACATAAACCAGAGAAATGGAAGTATCTTCATCAAATGATACTGAAACACTGCGTATCTACATAAAGAATAATGAGAAAATCTGACTGTATATAATTTAATCCAAAGTGATTAAAGACCTCAATGTATAGAACATGCAATGCTAAGTTTCCTGTAAGAAACATAGGTAGTCCCTTGGAAGTTAGAAGCATGGAAAAGAATTTTAAAAAAGAAGAAAACTTTGTACAGGAATTGAGCTCAAATTTATAAAACATAATAAAAAAATTATAATCATAAAATCCAAGTTTCTGATAAGACAAAAGTCATCCAAGGAAAGAGAAAGCACACATAACAGAAAAAAATGGCTAATCAATATCCAATGACACAGGATTACAAGGAACCTCCAAAGGAAGGTCTTGTATAGAAGTTAGCCAATTACAGATGAAGTGAGTCTAAATTGAGCATTCTCATTCAGAGATATAAATGTGACAAAAATAACTCAAACAAGATTCTTCAGCTTTAGTAATTATGGAAATGCAAATTTAATCATGTCCTTGGCTAAATGGCAGAGATAAAATAACCTAAAAGAATTTTCATATTTCTTATTTAAATTATAAAAGAACATATATTATTTTTCTTTAAGAAAACTGGCATTTCTGGCTGAAATCACACAGTGTATTATTAGATATTTTGTTAAAATGATACTAAACTGTAGATATGATTTAACCATAGTCAACTATAATAAAACTATTTAATAAGCATTTCTTTATTAAAATTAACATTTATATACCTATAATTAACAGAAAAAAACTGACCTCAATTTTTATTCAGTTTCATCTAAACTCACAATGATAATATATGTAATTAAATACAGTTTCTTAGAAGATAAGTTATTCAAATTTATATTACTTTTTATGTAATTTTTAAGACTATATGTTTTTATTTAATATATATTTATCTTTTTGTGTCTTTGTGTATGGGTATCACACATATGCTGAAGACACATGGAGACCAATTGAAAGCATATAAATGCCAGAGATTACAATTACAGGATGCTTTCAGATGTTCTGTGAGTGTTGAAATCTGAAAACAGTCCTTTGTAAGAGTTAAAAGTGCTAATAGTCACTGAATCATCATTTCTCTAGCCCTCAACAATACATTATTTTTCATATACCATAAATTAGAATTGATGCATAAGACATTTGTTCTCAGTTAGATTTCTTACTAACATAGATACTTTAGCAGTTGTATCACTAAATATATCATTTATGAAGTTTTCAATGAACTGGAAGTGGAGAGTAATATGGAAGAACCCCAGTTGGGCATATACTAACAAATTATTTAAGAAACAGGTACTGCAAATATCAGACATATCCATTATCATTTAAATAGTATCTATCAAATGTATGACAATTAAATAATGAAGAAGTAGTTACAGTTACAAAATCAGTTAAAAAATTTCCAAAGTGGAACATAAACTGAACACAAATGTGTGAGAAATAATTTCATAGGAGTAGAAAATTCAGTAGCTGCAGTCAGCTGTCTGTGGGTTTTCCCATCATGATCTTGACCCCTTTGCTCATTTAATATCTCTTCCTTGTCTTTGTGTGGAGGGAAAGCTCAGCCCATTGCTTTTCTTTGGATCTCTACATCTGCTTCTATCTGTTGCTAAATAAAGGTTCTATGATGACAATTATGGTGGTCATCAATCTGATTGCAGGGGAAGGCCAGTGTAGATACCCTCTCCACTATTGCTTAGAGTCTTAGCTGTGGTCATGTTTGTGGATTCTTGAGTATTTCCCTAGCACCAGGTTTCTCCCTAACCCCCAAACGGTTCCCTCTATAAAGCTGTCTGTTTCTTTTCCCTCCCTCTCTGTCCCTCCCCAAACTCAATCATCTATTCCCTACTGTTTTCTACCCAGCTACCATTATTCTCTTCCCTCCATGTTCCCAATTTACTCAGGAGATTTTATCTATTTCCCTTCCCAGGGAGATCCATGGATTTCTCTCTTAGAGTCCTACCTTTTACTTAACTCCTCTGGGGTTGTAGATTATAGCCTGGTTATTCTTTGCTTTATGTCTAAAATCCACTTATGAGTGAGCACTCATTTGCTCTGGACTGACAGCTAGAGAATGTGCATGGAAGTGAACTAGGCCTTCTTATGTGATCAACAGTTGAGTGTCTTGCTTGGTCAATTTGTGGGATCACAGTTTATACTTAGGTTTTTGGGACCCATTCTCAAAGAGAGATACCTTATTCACCCTTCATACAATGGGGAGGGCCTTGTCCTGCATCAGCATAATATGACAGACATTGTTGACTCCCAATGGGGGCCTTGCCATCTTTAAGAAGTGGGGGGTAGGGGTTGAGGGAAGCTGGAGGTGAGTGGGAATGAGGAAGAAAAGAGGAACTGTGGTTGTCATATAAAATAAAAAATAACAAAATTTAAAAAATATATTGTATAATTTACAATTGTTAGGTTGTTTCTAGAATAGTTTTAAATAAATATTTTTAAGATTTGATATTTTTAAAGTGTTCTGATTTTTGATGTTTTGTTTTTCATTATAAAATTAGATACCAAAATAAAAAAGTAGAAAATTTAAAAGGAAAGAAATTTCATTTTCATTAGATTTTGGTTTAGTTAAATAAAAGGCATATTACATCTTGCTGTAATAAGATTATATATAATCTGCTCCATTTATTTTATAACATAAAATTAAACTTTATTCATTCTGACAAATTAAATTGATGACAATACTAAGAAATTATAGTTTCAACTTTAATGAGAAACTTACTATACTCATAAGGGAATGTAAGTTCATGAGTAAAACTAATTATGTTTTCATAGCAATAAAGCTCAAGGGGAAGAAGCAGAAGGGATATAATTCTCAGGTGGTATATGTGATAATAAATTATTGCCATCTATGCTATACCTGCAAAAATCACCTCACCTCAGATAAACTTCTAAGATAAAACAATTAATAAAGATTAAAAATTAGATTTTCAAAAGTCTCAATAATTTAAAATTAATTAACACTCACAGACTACTTGGGTCATAGGTTTAAAATCTAATAAATATGCTATTTTATATACAGAATATGATTCTGACTGTACTTATTAGTATACATAAACCATATTTTAATTATTTTCCTTTAACATATTATTAGAAACTACTATTTATTCATTTCTGTGTGTAGATACATATGTAAATTCAAAGACTGTATGTTGTTTTACTGTATTTTGCAAAGCATATATGTTCTCACAGAGACTGAACAGCAAGCATAAGCTTAAATGGGTTTGTGCTTGTCTTTTTGCATATATATCATTCATGTTAGCCTTGTATTTTTATGGGACTTCTGAAATTTTGGGAACAAGTTGATCTCTGACTCTTGTGCTCTTGGTAATCTTTTTTTTTCATGTTGAGATATTTCCACAACTTCTATATGGTAATTTTTGTATCATATTACTATATTTTATTATGTGATATTTGTTTGTTATCTTTAAGAATGCAGTTAGCCTGTTTCTTTTCTAGTGATACAAACAGAAGTTAATCTGGTATTCAGGAGAGATGTGGAAAAAACTGAAAGGGATAGAGAGAATATAAAGTATAATCAGGATATATTGTATGATAAAAGAATCTATTTTTAATAAAATGGGAAAAATCAAAAGAATGATCATTCCTTTGATCAAGAATGCTTCATTACACAAATTCAAAGATGGCTCAACATGCATATATCAATACATGTATTCCACCAAATAAACAAACTGAAAAAAAGGGAATCATCTCATTAAATATGAAAATTTTGTTTGATAAAATTTTTATTAATATAAGTACTAGAGAATAGGGAAACAAGGTACATACATCAACATAATAAAGGAAATTCAGAGCAAGTCCTTAGCCAATATCAAGGTATATTGAGTGAAAAATCAAAGTAATTCCATAAAAATGAAGACCAAGAATAGGCAGTTCAATCTCTCCATATCAAATCAACATAGTATTTAACAACTTAGCTAAAGAAATAAGAAAACTGGTGGAAATCCGTGGTTTGCAATTTGGAAATGAAACAGTCGGCATCTTTATTTTGAGATGATATGGTTTTATTCATAAGTTACTTTAAAAATTCAACCAGGACAGGAGGTCTCCTAGTTCAACATCCACTCCAGGCAGAACCACTTCCCTTACCCCAACATCATGACTCGGTCAAGTGTTCCTCTGGAGGGAAAGCTGGGGAGGGGAGAAGGAGAAGGGGAGAAAAAAAAGTGACTGGGAAGGGCAGGGGGGAAGAGAGTGTGAACAAGGAGATTCATGGATAAAAATGAGACTTAATTCATAATTTAAAGAGGAAAAAAATAAAAAATAAAATAAAATAAAAATTCAACCAGGAAACTTTTTTTAGCTGATAAATGCTTTTATCAAAAAAGCTGGAGACAAAATTCACTGACAAAATTGAGTATGTCTCACATGTGCAAACAAAATCAGGCAGAAAAAAAATCAGAGACAGCATTTTTCACAAATACCTCAAATATTATAAAATATTACAAGATAAACCTAAAGAAGCTAGTGAAAAGACCGTATAGAAAATTTTTTTTAAGTCATTGAAGAAGAAGGATGAAGAAGATATCAGAAGATGAAGAGATATCCTATGGTCTTAAATCAGTAGGATTAATATAGTAAAACCTATCAAAAGCAATCTAATGATTCAATGAAACACCCCTCAATTTTCAACACAGTTTTACACTGAAGTTAAAATAAAAAACTTTAGCTTTATAAAGAAACAAAAATAAAAAACCAAACATAATAAAAACAAAAAGCCTAAATAATAGAACTGCTGAAGGCTTCATCACCACTAACCTGAAGTTGTACTATTGAACTATATTAATAAAAATAGCATGATAATGACTCAGCAACAGACTCCAAATACAGTACAAATCTCCTAAAATATAAACATAGATTCAGGCAATCTAAGTGGAATCACCAAGTAACACAGAAACCTTCTTGTTACTGCATGTGACATGCATCTCATAAAATGCATTTATTTTATTATTTTGTCAGGCAAAAGGAATGGAAAAATAAAAAATTCACAAAGTTCCAAGATAAACAGACCCATGATAATCATAAAGTGCAGGAAATCTGTGATGCCTTGAAGAGATAAAACCTAGAAAATAAGAATAAAAGGAAAACCAGCTCAAAGACACAGAAAATATATATAGCATATTCAAGAAGAAAACTTTCAAAACCAAAAAAAGAAATGGCTATGAAGAAATAAGCTTATTGAACACAAAATAAACTAGATTCCCCCCAAAAGTATGCATGCTACATAATGATTAAAACACAAAACATACAGAGCAAATAAAAGATACTAGGATGTGCAAAGACTCTGAAAGCCAGAAGGTCCTGGATAGAAGTTATGCTGACATTAAGAAACCACGGCTCAGAAATGAAAGGGGAGAATCCGAAATGAAAAGGGATACATAACAACAGACATCCAGGAAATCAAGAGAATTATCAGGTCATACTTTGAAAGTATATACTTTACTAAAATGGAAAACATAAAGAAAATAGACAGCTTACTGGACAAGTAGCAATTACTAAAATTAAATCAAGAACAGATTAAAGACCTAAACAGACATAAACATCAAAGGAAATTGAAGTTATTAACAAAAAAACTTAGGACCAGACAGTTTTACTGCAGAATTCTATCAGCCATTAAAGAAGAACTAATAACAATACTCTACCAACTATTACATACAGTGGAAACTGAAGAAATGCTGCCAAACTATTTTTGTGAGGCCATAATGACCCTGATACCCAAACCACTCCAAGATGCAACTAAGAAAGAAAACTACAGAACAATCTCCCTTACTGAAGCAAAAATACTTAACAAAATTCTGGCAAACCAATTAAAACAACATATAAAAATAGTCATCCAACACAATCAAGTAAGCTTTATTCTAAAAATGCAGGAATGGTTCAACATACAAAAACCTATAAATGTCATCTACAACATGAACAATTTGAGGGAAAATAAAAACACATGATCATCTCCTTAGATGCTGAAAAGCCTTTGACAAAGTCCAACACTTCTTTATGATAAAAGCCCTGAAGAGATTAGGAATACAGGGAAAATTCCTAAGTATGATAAAGGTGATTTACAAGAAGCCAACGGTCTATGACAAATTAAATGGAGAGCAACGCAAAGCAATGCCACTAAAATCAGGAACATGACCAGGCTGCCCCCATCTTCTTATTTATTCAATATAGTTCTTGAAGTTTTAGCCAAAACAATAATAGAAGAAAAGAATGTTAAAGGGATACAAATGGGAAAAAAGTGAAACTATATCTATTTGTAGATGATATGATTATATACATAAGTTACCCACAAAATACTACAAGGGATTTTCTACAACTGATAAACACCATCAGCAATGCTGCAGAATACAAGAATAATTCAAAAAAGTCAGTAGCCCTCCTACACACTAAAGGTAAACAAGCTGAAAAAGAAATACGAAAACATCACCCTTTACAATAGCTGAAAATAGCATTAAATACCTTGGTGTAATTATAACCAAAAAATAACAGATCTGTTTGACAAAAACTTTAAATAACTGAAGAAAAAATTTAAGAGGATGTCATAAAAGGAGAAGATCTCCCATGTTCCTGGATAGGTAGGAGCAACATAGTAAAAATGGCAATTTTACCAAAAGCAATCTACAGATTCAATGCAAATCCAATCAAAATCCCAACTCAATTATTTACAGAACTTGAAAGAATAATACTAAATTTTATTTGAAATAACAGGAAAGCCAGGATTGCCAAAATAATTTTGCTCAACAAAAGAACCTCAGGAGGCATCATCATCCCTGACTTCAAGCCATACTATAGAGCTACAGTAATAAAAAAAATGCTAGTACTGGCATAAAACCAGACTTGTGGATCAAAAGAATCAAATTGAAGACCCAGATAGTAATCAGCACACCTTCAAACACCTGATTTTTGACAAAGAGGCCAAAATCTCCAATGGAAAAAAGATAGTATCATCAAAAAATGATGTTGGCTAACTGGATGGCAGTATGTAGAAAAATGCAAATAGATCCAAGCCTTTCACCCTGCACAAAACTCAAATACAAGTGGATCAAAGACCTCAACATACACTCACCCACTTTGATCTTGATAGAAAAGAAAGTGGGAAATACACTTCTACGAATTGGCACAGGTGAACACTTCCTAAATATAATACCAGTGGCACTGACACTAAGAACAACAATCAATAAGTGGGACCTCCTGAAACTGAGACGTTTTTGTAAGACCAAACACACAATCATTAAAATAAAATGACAGCCTCCAGAATGGGAAAATATTTTCACAAACCCTATAGGTGAGAGAGGACTCATCTCTAAAATATATAGACAACTCAAGAAATTAGAGACCAAACCCTGAATAACTCAATGAAAAAAAAATGTGGTTCAGAACTAAAAAGAGAATTCTCAGCAGAAGAATTACAAATGGCTGAAAGACACTAGGAAAAATGTTCAACATCTTTAGCTCTCAGAGAAATGCAAATCAAAACAACTTTGAGATACCACCTTATACCTGTCAAAATGGTTAAGATCAAAAACATATGACAGCCTATGCTGGAGAAGATGTGGTAAAAGGGGAACATTCCTCTATTGTTGGTGGGAGTGTAAATTGGTTTAGCCACTCTGGAATTCAGTAAGGCCGTTTCTCAGAAAACTGGGAATCACTCATCCCAAGGATCCAGCAATACTATTATTGGGCATATACTCTAAAGACACTGATTCACACCCAAAAAGCATTAGTTCAACTATGTTCATAGCAGCATTATTCATAATAGCAAGAACCTGGAAACAACCTAGATGCCCCTCAACTGAGGAATGAATTAACAAACTGTAGTACATCTAAACAAAGGAGTAGTACTCAGCAGAAAAAAAAAATGATATACTAAAATTTGCAGACAAATGGATGGATTTGGAGAATATTCTCCTGAGCAAAGTTTCACAAACCCAGAAGTTTAAGCAGTGGATGATCCCACTAATTAGTGGATTTTAAGCAAAAACTTTCTTATTTCATTCAAAGATAGTGGAAGAATAAAGTGATTTAACACACACACACACACACACACACACACACACACAAATCACTTCTGGTTTGACTGTAAAAATGTTGCTTAGCAGAAATTTGTTGTTGCCATAGTGCATCAGTGGGAACTAGTAGTGACCTACAGTGCTTTCTCCATCTGTAGCTGAGCCTATCCTGGTGTGATGAACTTTAGATTTTATTTTTTATATTTCATGTATTTTAAAGAAAAGAGAATTTTATTACTATATTTTTTAGCTACCCTGAATGTTTTGATTTTTTACATGAAGTTTGATATTGACTTTCAAAAAAATTAGAAAACAGAAACCATGGATGCCATCCCAGACTACTATTAAAAGAAAAACTCTTAATCACCATAGACAGAACTAACCAGATATTCTATGACAAAACCAGATTTAAACAATATCTATCCATAAGTCCAGAAAGAATGAGAATATAAACTCCACCTAGGGAAGTCAGAGGTACCCACAAATGCTCAAGTAATAGATAATGCCAGGAGCAAATTACAAAGAAGAAAACCACACAAACACTGGCACCCAAACAATACCAGGAATCAAAAATCACTGGACGCTAATGTTTCTTAATAACAATGGATCAAATTTCCTTATGAAAAAGCACAGGCTAAAAGAATGGATCAGGAAAAGATCTATCTTTCTGCTGTTTATAAGTAACACACCTCAAGTTCACAGAAAAGAGTACCTCAGGTTGAGAAAAGATTTTCCAATGTATTGGACTTAAGAAGCAAGGTGATATAGTTGTTATAATAACCAACAAATCAATTTCAAATTAAAATCAGTCAAAAAATAGAAAATGACATTGCATATTCATTATAGAAATAAATCTACCAAAATTTAGCCATATTCTTTAATATTTATGTGTCAAATGCCAGGGTATTCACCTATGTACAGAAACTTTACTAAAGCTCAAATGACACATCAAACCCTTCAGACTAATTCTGGGAGAAGTTAACAGCTCACTCTCACCAAAGGACAGGTCTGCCAGACAGAAACAAACTTAACAGAGAAATAAGAATATAATACAGGTTATGACTCAATTATACTTAATTCAGAACATTCCACATAAGTACAAAAGAATATATCTTCTTCTTAGCACCCCATAAAATCTTCTCTAAAACTGACCACATACTCAGTCATAAAGTAAACCTTAATACGTACAAAAAAATGAAATAAACCCTTTTATCCAATTGAGTAACCATGGTCTAATGTTAGAATTCAACAACAACACAAACAACAAAAAGCCTACAAACTTATGGAAACTAATCAACTCCCAACTAAATCACATCTGTTTCAAAAAAAATTAAAGACTTTTTAGAATTCTATGAAAATGAATACACAACACACTCAAAACTATGGGACAAAATGAAAGCATTGCTAAGAGAATTGATAATAGCATGTTGTGTCTACATACAGAATTTGGAGAAATCTCATAGAGGCAATTTAACCACACAACTGGAAGCTCTAGAAAAACAAGGAGGAAATTGAAGAGGAATAGTAGGAGGAGAATGAGAGGAAGAGGAAGATGCAGAAGAAGAAAAGGCATGAAGGAAAAAGAATAGGTAGGAAAAGAATAATAAGAAGAGGAGGCAGACAGAGAGGAGGAAAACTCAGCCAGAAGGAGTAGTAGGAACTAAATAATCAAACACAGATCTGAAATCCATAAAATTAAATCAAAGAGAAGCATACAAAGAATAAATGAAACACAGAGTTTGTCCTTTGGGAAAATCAACAAGATAGATAAACCCATATCCAAACTAATAAAAAGATACGGAGAGAGTGTATCCAAACTAACTAAATCAGAAATAAAAGTGGAAACATGACAACAGACAATGAGAAAATACAGATAATCATTAGGGTATTTTTAAAAAAATCTATCTTCCATAAAATTAGAAAACTTAAAAGAAATGGACCGGGGCTGGAGAGATGGCTCAGCGGTTAAGAGCACCGTCTGCTCTTCCAGAGGACCCGGGTTCGATTCGCAGCACCCACATGGCAGCTGACAGCTGTCTGTAGTTCCAGTTCCAGGCAAACACCAAAGCAAATAAATAAAGTTTTTTTTTTTTTTAAGAAATGGACCATAATCTAGACAGGTACAACTTACAAAAATTAAATAAAAAGTCTAGATAAACCTGCTAAATACACCTATAACCCCTAAGGAAATAGAAACAGTTCTAAAAATTTTCCAAACAAAAGAAGGCCATGGCCAGATGGTTTCAGTGCATAATTTTACTAGAATTTCAAAAAAAAAAAAAACCCTAATACTCATTCTCCATATAATAGAAACTGAAGAAACATTGCCAAACTGTTTTTATGAGACTACAGTCACCCTGATGCCCTAAACATAAAGACTGAACAAAAACATAAATTACAGACTCAATCTCCCTCATGAACATTGACACAAAAAATACTTAATAAAATACTGGCGTACCAAATCCAATAACACATTAAAAAATTATTCATCGTGATCAAGTGACCTTCATCCCAGAGATGCAGGAATGTTTTAACATAAGCAATTCTGTCATTGAAATCTACCAAATAAGCAATCTAAATAATAAAATCCCACATAATTATCTAATAAATGCTGAAAAAGCCTTTGACAAAGATCTAACAATCCTTCATGAGAAAGGTCTTGGAGTTATCAGGAATGTAAGGAAGACACCTAAACATAATAAAGGCAATATACAATAAGCCAAGACCAAGCTTAAATTTCAGTGAAGAGAAACAGAGTGATTCCACTAAAATGAGAAAGAAGACAAAACTTCACACTCCCTCAATATTTATTGAGCATTATGCTAGAACATATAGCTAAAGCAGTAAGGCAACAAAAGAAGATAAAGGGGATACATATTGGAAAGAACAAAGTCATACTTTTGCAATGTGCAGATGATATTAATGTATACATGTATGGCTCCAAAAATTTTACCAGTAGACTCCTGAAGTGGGTCAACACTTTCATCAATGTGGCAGTATACAAGATTAACACAATAAAGTCAATATCCATTTAATATTTAAATAATAAAAAGATAATTTACAACCAGGGAAATATTGTCCTTTTATAATAGCCATAAATAACATGCAATACCTTGGTATAACATTAAGCATGCAAGTGATAGCCCTGAATTACAGAAAAGTAAGTTATTGAAGAATAAAATTGAAGAAGATATCAAAAAATAGAAAGATTCCTGATACACTAGGATAGGTAGGATCAAGAGAGGATAAATGGCAATCTTATTAAAAGCAATATACAGACACAATCTAATACTCATCAAAATACCAACACAATTTTTCACAGACTCCAGAAACACAATACTCAATTACATATAGAAAAAATCCTATAAAGTAAATAAACTTCTAGAGGCATCACCATATATGACTTCATGCTCTACTATAGAGTTATTGTAATACAATGAAATTAGTCTGGTTGGAATTAAAAACACATACCTGCATTAATGGAATCAAATAGAATAATCTGACATTAAATCACATAATCATAAATACCTGACTTTTGATAAAAAAAAAAGCTAAAAATATATAATGAAAAAATAAAGCATTTTCAACATATGGTGCTTGAATAACTGGATGGTAGCAAGTAGAAGAATGCAAAGATATCCATACACAAAACTCAAGTCCAAGTGTATAAAAGATCTCAGCATGAATCTAGTAACAAAAAATTAATAAATTGGACATCTTGAAGCAAAGAAACTTCTGTAAGAAAAAGGACATGGTCCATAAGACAAAATGGCAGCCTACTGAAAGGAAAAAGATATTTGTCAACCCTCCATCTGACAGGACTGAACTCTAATATATAAAGAATTCAAGAACCTGGACATCAGAATATCAAATAATCCAATTAAAAAATAAAGTACAGATCTAAAAAATGAATTCTAAACCAAAGAATCTGAAATGGCCTAAAAACACTTAAAGAGTTGCTCAAAATACTTAGATATCAGAAAATTCGAACAACTCTGAGATACCATCTTACACCTGTGAGAACAGAAAAGATCAGAACCACTGACAGACTAAGCTAGAGGGGATGTGGAGTATGGGGAATGGACTTCCATTGCTAGTGGGAGTATAAACTTTTAGATCCATTTTTCAAATCAGTATGATACTTTCTCATAAAATTCCTGAAATGTGTATCTCATGATCTAGCAATGACAGTCCTGGACATATAACCAAGTTATTCAAATTCTTACCTCAAGGACATTTGCTCATATATGGTTTTTAGTAACATAATTCATAATAGACAGAACCTGGAAACAACCTAGATGCCCCTCAACTGAAGAATAGATAAAAAAATATGTGGTACAGGCCCCAAAAGGAGTATTGGGGTTGTAAAATAAAATGACATCTTGAAATTTGCAGGCAAATGATAGAACTAGAAAAAGACATCCTTAGGGAGGTAACACAAATACCAAAAGACAAACATGTATGTATTCATTCATATGTGAATATTATATGTAAAGCATAAAATAGCTAGGTTACAACCAACAAACCCAGAGTAGCTAAAGAGAAGAAGGACTCTAAAAGTGAAATCAATGGATCCCTCTGGAATGGGAAAATATATAATATTTCCTGAGAAAATTGAGAGCATAGAGAAATGTGGGAAGTAACATAAAAGAATCAGATAGTTAAGTTGAGGGAGGGTCAGTGAGGAAGAGAAATAAAATTGATATGTTGATATAGGGAGCCATTTTGTGGTCAAGGAGAAACATGGTCCTGGAGTAATTCCTAGAAATCCACAAGGATAACAGCAGCTAAGAATCCAAGCAATAGTGTAGAGGGTTTCTGAACTAGTCTTACCCTAAAAACAAATTGATGACCATCCTAATTATCTTCATAGTACCTTCATCCTGCAACTGATGGAAACTGATGCTAAACACTGAATGTTTAATTCTTGAGCTAAACACTTGACTGTGTTCCCAGTCTAGTCAAACAAAGTGAGAAAGAATTATATTTGCAAAGGGATTAAGCTCAAAATGAGGAAACCCTCTGAACGCTACTATAGCTACTATGAGCTCACTGATTCTGGGAACATGCATGGAACCCAACTAGGCCCTCTGAATGTCGATGACACTTTTTTGGCTTAGTCAGTTTGAAGGGTTTCTGGCTATGGTACCCGGATTTACCCCTAGTGCTTAAATTTGTTTTTTGGGACCATTTCCTATAGTGGGATACCTTGTTCAGGTCTGATGGAGAATGGAGGTGGTTGGTCCTGCTTCATCTTGATATGCCACACTTTGCTAACACCCCATGGAAGACCTTATTCTCTATGAGAAGTGGAGGGGGAGAATGAGAAGCTGAGGTGATGAGTGGTTCAGGGGAGGGAGGGGAAAAGTGATTGGTATGTAAAATAAAAAAGTCTTGTGAATATAGAAAAGAAAAAAATATGTGAGTTTCCTATTTATGTGCAAATAAAAAATGCATCATGTTTAGTTTCTATAATTTATCTTTATGAAAAATAAAGTCCTTCTGCTTCAAGGTATGTTGCCAAGTCTTTGAATAATTTTCTGGATCATTCCAGTATCAGTGTATGAGTTTAATTTGTGGATCTTACTACTTACTGTGATGACATTGTTTTTAAATTCAGTATGTTGCTTATAGCTCTTAATCCATTGTCCTCTACATATTCCATTTTGCTGCAAATGAAATTTTTTCACCATAATAGATTTCCTGTTTCTATACCAACCTTTCTCTACCCTTTTAATTGTTAATACAAATAAGCTTATGAAATACTGTGACATTTATGAATTATTCTGATATGTCACATTTGTTTATATATTGCTTCTAAACATTCTTTTGATATGTATAAGACACATAATAGGTGATACAAGTGAAAAATTATGATATTCTTATTTTTATAATTTAAAAAACTCATACATTTTTATATAATAGCCACACTACTTTATATTTCTATTAGAATTCTCAAAAAATTATTTTCTCTAATCCAATTCATTACCTTACATATTTACTCATTTTTAAAATGAAAGTTATTATTAATATATGTATGATGATTGTGTTATGTGTGTGCCAGTCAGAGGACAATATTGTGGACTTGATTCTCTCTTTTCACATTGCTATGAGTAATAGCAACATAGGTCACAAAACTCCCACACTTTTCTTTAAATGCTGTGACATCTAGCCAACAACTTTAGACAATTTCAAGTTATTCTGACATGTATATACCTGTAGTTTTATTTCTGGTTATGTTAAATGTAAAAAAAAAATGTCATGGTAAACAGAGGCCAGAAGCATCAACAGCTGCTGGTAATTGTAATAACAGAAAACAGTAAGCAAACCTAGATAAATTTAATTATTAACCAATAAGACAGATTTGTATGTATTAGGTGGCAGAAATGGCTTAATGATGCTCATTATTGATCTTCTAACATATAAACATTTTACGAACTATAATCCCTAAATTCTTCATATAAATCAGATAAGTATGTGATTAACTATATACTGCTTTGATTAAAAAATAAATAATTCTCTTAAATGGATATAATATGTTAATATATTAATATAAGTTAGGAAATAATAAGAAGTCTATATTAATATTTTTCTTTATAAACAAATTGGCTTAATATAGCAAAACATATTATACATGCTTTCATCTTTGATCTATATCATAAAATTTTAGATTAAAAATTTTGAAACCATATTTAAGATAAAAATTAGATAGAAGACCTTTTTCAATTATTTTGCTCAATTTTTTTCTCATATGATATGATAAAATGAGAAACTGTTATGATGAGTTAAATGTAGTTTGTAGAGTTAATTAAATATAAATTTTAGCTTCATTGATTAGAAAAGGAAAATAATTAGGTTTGGTTTTTATGGCTGTAATACTTCATTTACCTGCAGCAAGAAAACACTTTCAAGCATTTACTGTACTAACTAACATGCAGTTCTATATAAATAGGAAATGTTCTTTACATGGAGATAAGTTTCTTTCCTCAAGGTTTCAATATACCTGATGCTTTTGGCTTGAGCTTAGAATTCAGAGGTGTTCAGTAACAATTGCTTATGCACAATTTTGTATAATAGTCACTTTCAAAAGTATATTGTTTCATAAAGGAATGCATTTAATGGGGATTACTAAGCCAAAGGCTTAGAAATTGTGCATGTATAATAAAATAACTTGTTATTTTATAGTACATAAAGAGCTGTCCATCAACATAAATAAAATTTTACTTGCATATAATTACCATTGTGAAAGCAAATGCTACTTACATACTTAAAAAAATTAATTGTTTAAATGTTATGTGTATATACATATTACACTGTTTCACATATATGAAACAAATTTAAAACCATATCTTTCAAATTGTCATACTCTAACTTCAGTTAGTTCTTTATATTGTTTATTTCTTAGTTGTATTATATTCTTCTTATTCTTGAGTAAATAGTAGAGTCACAATAGTAGCAGTATATCTGCAAGATTCAATGACAGAAGCAGCAGGTTTGGGACCCAATAAATAGCTGATGTTAATTTTAAGGTTGTAGACACAAATTTATTCTAGTAAAAAATTATTAACTGAAATGCAAATAAGATTCACAACACAGCAACAAAGAAGACTACCATCCTTATGAAAAAAAGAAAACCATACATACAAAGTGAATTTGCAAATAAAGATATGTCACAAAAGTGACTGATTTTGTAGAAACTATATAATGACAAGGAAAGCATCTGAAAATCTTACCTATGTAAACAAGGATTCTACCTATCTAAGAGCCTATCAATAACTGAATGCATAGACTAGACATCCACAAAGAGGGCCAAAGAAGTCATGAAGCAGTAGTTAGGAAGCCACACTCTGTGATACTCAAGACAAAAATGTCCTAATCTTAAAAGAGTTAAACAAAGTAAATTTGACAATTAGTGCACACACACACACACACACACACACACACACACACACACACCATTATTATTTCAGTATATGTTTTTATTTATTTTTTTAAATTTTTAAGTGATAATTTAATGAAATAAACTGTTGAAATTGATGGCATTTGAAATTAAAAAGCAATCAGTCTAGTGAATTATGTTTGACTATTGAGCAGTCTTCTTGTTATTTTTGTTTCTCTTGACAACTAATATTAGTTGCCAAAAGAGATTGATAAACTGAGATTATGTCTCATAACCAGTGTTTCTCCGAGTATACATAGGTATAGATTGTATATCTATGTATATAACTACATACTAAAATTTATTTTAGCATTGATACATTGTATGCATTTATATCTAAGCATTTTTCTTTTAGATTTTAAAAAGGTGGGGTTAGAAAATACAATGCATATACAATGTGTATATATTTAGAAGGTATAAATTAAGCATATCAAAATTTCTGGACAGGTACCATCTACCAAAATAGAATGAAGATCAGATTATTTACCTAAACAGGCCTATAACCCTTAAGGAAATTGAAGCTGCCATTAAAAGCCTCCTCAAAAATAAAAGCCCTGGTCCAGATGGTTTCAGTGCCAAACTCTACCAGACATTCAAAGAATTAATGCCATTACTCCTCAAACTATTTCACACAGTAGAAACTGAAGGAATATTGCCAAATTCTTTTTATGAGGCCACAATTACACTAATACCTAAGTCACTCAAAGATAAAACAAAGAAGGAGAACTACAGACCAATTTCCCTCATGAATGTTGATGCTAAAATTCTCAAAAAAAATTTAGCAGGCCGTATGCAACAATGTATAAAAAATATCTCTAGACTACACAT